>JBBPDH010000124.1:19373616-19385757 GCA_037974565.1 Clupeocharax schoutedeni
GGCAGAGAGAGAGACAGAGAGAGAAAGGGAGAGAGAGAGAGAGAGACAGAGACAGAGAGAGAGACAGAGACAGAGAGAGAGACAGAGACAGAGAGACAGAGAGAGAAAGTGAGAGAGTGAGAGAGAGACAGAGACAGAGAGACAGAGAGAGAAAGTGAGAGAGAGAGAGAGAATGAGAGAGAATGAGAGAGAAGAATACAAATTGAAATTTCACCACAAAACATGTATCTTCAAAGTAAAAGTAGTCTTTGTTATCTCCTAGTCCTGAGGGACGTAATATGCTCAGATATCATATACCTGACTGTAAAGACTTGTAATGAGGGTTGAATATTAATAGAAATGTTTCATTATAGTGAAAATTATAGTCTCCCTTACGGAAAACAGTATGAAAGCCTTTAAAGTTCAGTGATTTGGTGAGAAATCCCAGGAAGCAAAAAGACCTTGGTGTTTCACTTATACAAGACCTTAAGTGTAATTAAAATACTTGTCATGCTGTGACTTTCAAACTACTAACTTCTGTCCCTACAGCCCAGCAATAAAAGCACTGAGCTGTGCAAAAGTTGCTTGGCCCCTTACGCTATTTTCAAACCTGGGCCATGTGCTGCTCACAAGGGCAGTGCTGCTGGTTCTCCTGCACCAGTAAGACCGATGAAGCACTGCACTCACTGACTATCAAACATATGTGTTTGCCTTTTTCACCTTTAGAAGAATGGAGAACATTGGGACATGTGTTAGATGCATATTTCTCAATTTACCAATGTTTATTTTTGTTTAAATCCAAGAGGCATTTTTGTAAGGGTAGGTTTACATATAGGTGCCCAATAAATTCTGCAAAATAATGGAGAGATCAATGGAAACACCCATCAAACATGTGTGTGTATGTGTGTGTTAGGCAAGCTAAAGGCAGATTGCCCTGCAGAGGTAAGCTAATCCAGCCCTAAAGACAGCCCTGCACCCAGAATAAAGGACCTGTTGGTGGGGTGGGTGGGGGGGGGGGGCGTGGGGGGGGGTATGGCGGGGGACAGCTGGACGGCTTTAGCACTCGTCTAGCCATGCTGCTGAACGGCTCCCAAAAATAAAGTGATTTGTTTCTGGAGGTTAAGTCGGCCCGCTTGCTCCTTCGTGGCTGTTAATAGAAGTGAGGGGGAGGGTGTCTCTCAGCTAAAACAGCAGGTGAAAATGGTCTTCTTTTTTTAAAATTGGATCACCTGTGCCCTGCTCCATCCCTGAAAGACGTCTATTGGGACTGGTGGAATAGGTTTCTGGGAACTGAAAGGATATTCGTGGGGCGAGGAGGGCCGGCACATGGGGCAGGGGCTTGGAATGCACTGGAGGGCAGTGGAGACTATTTCCCAGCTGATCTTTACTGACTGTAAAAGAGGTCAGTGGAGTGTCACGGTGATGACCTCTGACCATCAAGGCAGCCAGCCAACCTAGCCATGCTCCCAACTGCCACACAGTAATAACACTTTCAAAACACCTAGAAGTCACAACAATGTGACTCACGTGCGTGTTCGGACAAAAAAAGAAGGGGTGTTTGACAGCGAGATGCTGACAGTAACACAAGTGCCGATGCTCAAAAGTGGGACAGTGTTAAGCTGTGGAGCAGCGAGGGACAAATCAACAGAAACTACGAAAGCAATGCCACTTGACATACATACACCCATGCTGCATTATCTGTTCAAATAAACAATCTCTGACCTTTTATGACTTTATAATAGTGTTATATTGAGCTACCAAACACACTAGAGCAACAAGTGTACCATCTATAGGAGAGTGGCTGTTTCATGATGCTTCAAGTTTCTTCATTGTTTCTTCAGTCAAGACTTGTCTGGTGTTCAGAATATGCTTCTTAAGTTTTGCTCTAACAAGATCCTTAAACTGGACCTTTGGAAATCCCCTAGATAGTCCACATTTTTGCTTTATTCCTGAGCATTGCACCTTGAGAATCACTGTACTATACATTGTATGCTTCAGTTATTTATATAGCTTTTAGCTATTCAATGCAACAAACATGTTGAGGCTGAGAGACTACACTTCCCTTAACCTATAGCTTAGACAGACAGTCCTGCTGCAAGTTGACAAACTCAGAGCTGCAGCTGTGAACCCCTCGCAATAGAGGGTGACCTTTGGGCCAAGGAAGGGAAAACAGTGAGATTGTTGTTCATGGAGTGCATCCATCTGCACCAAGTAAATGATGCATTCTTACATGTGCATGTATGGCTATCAGCCCCGAGACCCTCAGGCATAATGTTTTCACTGCTGTAGCAGCACAGATGGGCCCAGATGGCACGAAGGCAATGGAAGAAGTAGACCCTACAAACTAGCGGTCTAATTTCAAATGTGTTAATATATACTGTGCATAGATAAATAAACTTAGCATTTCTCATGATCTTTATGGGATTTTCTTCAGAAAAGGTTATTTTAAGGGATAGTTTGGCAAAGAATAAACTTTAGTCAGTATTCCTCTTACTCCAAATGCAGGTGTTCAGTCAATACATGCTTAATGCCCAGAATTGCTTATTCAGTTTTGCACTGGAGCTACAAGGCAAATGTAGCTAAGAAGTCCTTGAAGCTTATACTCTGCTAATAAGCACAGTGATATAATTCTTGCCTAAATCATCATGCATTGCCATAAACCTATCAGGTTGCAAAATTTGCAAAGTAGCAACTACTTATCTCAGAGCTGCCGACTAGCGAGTTCAGTTTCAGAATTTGGAGGGTGGGTTACAGACGAAAATGTTTACCGTGGGGGTGAACAAAATCTTTTGTCTGGAGGGTGAGTTAACATGAGAAAGGACATGTGATCTGGGTCTGTTTTAAGTCTAAGTCTCAAGTTCAATGCATAAGAGTTGGCAGCATGTCATCCAGGAAGTCACAAGAGAACCTGGGTTAGCGCCTACAGAACTGCTGTAAGATAAGGTAAGACTTCTAGATAAGGCCAGGAGTCATAATATTTTTATCCGACAAAGACTGAGCAAAACAGTATCCACATTAAAACGCAGTGTGACATTTCTTAAAAAACAAGCTGGTCACCCCAAGAGTTTAAAAACTGTGGTTTGGGTTTATTTCAATGCCTGGGCAACTTGCTATAACTAACAGTACCATGAATGAATGAATTTTGACAATGATTTACATTTACGTTTATGGCATTTATCAGACGCTTTTATCCAAAGCGACTTCCAATCCCTAACTACAGGGGACAGTCTCCCTGGAGCAACTTGGGGTTAAGGGTCTTGCTCAGGAACTCATTGGTGGTGTGCTGGGGGTAGGATTCGAACCCATGATTTGAAGCTCAGCTGCAGCAGGTTTAGACAGAAAGACAACGATCCGACCCACAAGAGCATGTCCTCTGAAGGAGCTGAAGACACAAAATACATTTCTCACAGTGGCCTTAATCTTAACCTTAACCTCACTCAAATGGTTTGTCAGGGCCTTAAATGCGCAGAAAAATGACTTATATGATATACATATATGATATACAAATTAACTGTTAATTTATGAGCTGGTTTGTTTCCTTTGCATTTGTTTACACTTTGTACACTTTGATCTAAAATCAGCAGAACAAACAAACGTGGGCAGTATATTTTTGCCACACAGTGAAAATGAAATCAAGTAATTCAAATTAGTAAATGTATAATAATAATAATAATAATAATAAAAGTAGTAACAATGATAATAATAATAATAATATTAATATTAATAATAATAATAATAATAATAATAATAATAATACTCAATGACATTTTTAAAGAACATATTACTTTTTTTTCTTTCATGTTTTTGTCACATGGAGAATAGATGAGGAGGTTTGTGGTGCAGCACAGAGAACACCACAGAGCGTTTAGAGATATGGTCACTTCATCAACAATAAACTACATTTACGGCATTTATCAGACGCTTTTATCCAAAGCGACTTCCAATTCCTAATTACAGGGAACAGTCTCCCTGGAGCAACTTGGGGTTAAGGGTCTTGCTCAGGAACCCATTGGTGGTGTGTTTGGGGTTGGATTCCAACCCACGACATTTTGGTCTAGAGGCAAGTATCCTACCCACTGCGCCACCACCACCCCCCCCTATCAACTATCAACACAAGCCTTTACTGCATAGGTAATTTTCTCTGAACAGCTCTAATCTGTGCATTTTATGCTTTTATGACATTTACTGGCACTGAATACATGTGAGATGCTATTGCTACATTAACACTGAATTATATGGGTGATGCATTTAACACTGAACTATGGTACATGTATATTTCAACATCATTAAAAGGTGTTCGGTTGAAAGCGGAAGAGTGTATATGTGACTGAATAAACAAGGGAAAGGGTGTGTATGTGGCTCAGCTAAAGCAAGCCTTTCACTCCGGATTTCTCGTAGGATTCCAGCGGTCTTTGCATTTGCTTTGGTTAACAAAGTGACTTTGGTGCGGAAACAATTAGCCCCAACATGACAAACCTGCCTGTAGATTTATTACCCATTTGGATGAGGTGTTATTGCTCTGTAACACCACTGCCTCTCAGAGACATCTCAGACGTTTGCCAGTCACCTCCTCCTGAGCTTTGTCTTGGACACCAAGTCGAGCAAAGTGTCATACAAACTAATGAGAGCGCTGAAGCCTCGCTTATTTTACAGCCAATCCTGGATCTTCCACCGCTAGACTGCAGGACAAGGGTCCCAAAAACCATCTCAGATTTACTTAATGTTTCCAAAAACAATTTTGTGGTGCCCAATAAATATCAAAGGTACACGTATACCATGGCTTGCTGAAAATGTGGGGGAAAAATCTTTGTTTTGCATTAAAGAAACTGTGGTCTGAGAAAGTTCTGTGAGAGGCTGTTGGTGGTTTCACATGAATTGAACACACTGTTTTCAGTTTATTCAAAGAACGTTGGCGATCCTCTTTTGGTTCTTTTGTAAAAAAAAAGAAAAGGTTGTTAAGGGACTCTTCCAAAGCCTTGGAGATGTATTTTTTGTCTCTTCTTTGGTCTGAAATCAGGAGTAACAAACTACAAAACAACAGAAAAGTGATTGTGCTTCTTTCACAAAACAAACAGGACTGGGAAAGCGTTCAAGTTTTCATCCCACTCAGTAATCAGTGTCCATTGTTTGAAGGCTGACCAGTTAAAGCATAGCTTGCGCCTCTCTGATAGTGAGGGTGATAAAGTGGGAGACGACAGCCTGCAGTAAGCTGAAAAGGCATTGTTGCATGGTTGTATCTGCTGCTCATTGAGGGCTTCAGTGATAAGCAGTGACCAGCAGCCACCGCCGGTGGTTGTCAATGGTAACGCTATCAACAGCTCCGGTAATAACAGGTATGGTCACTAAAATGGACCTAAATCAAGAGTTAAAGGGACAAATAAGGTGACACTGTGTCAGGCAGTAGTCAACAATGTGTTATGTTTTATTGTAATATCAGTTTTGATTCATATGGTTTTAAAAATATTGTGGCACATTTAAGTCGATGGTCCTTGTGAGAAAAACATTTTTCTAAGCCAAACATTTATTTACTCCTACTTTTAAGGGTGTATGACCATTGTCCCCTTTTGACATTACAGTAGGCCTGTAGGGTTTTCATGTGAAAACACCTGATTCTGTTAGCTAATCAGGATGACATGTACTTTTGTTGCTTCAGATTGTTACAGCAATGCTAGAGCACATAATCCCTCTGTTTTTCTTGCACAAACAGACACGGTCTCTTAGCAAAAGAGTGAAAAAAAAAACCCCACTGGACTTTAACTGCAAACAAGTGTGTGCCTGAAACTAGTAATCCACTAAGGAGCTCCATTACAGAGTGACTTACTTCTCTGTGGAGCTACGGGGAGTCACACATACACAAACACCCAAACCCAGAGCTTCGTTTTTATAAAGTTAATATATAAAGATCATACACATAACAGTCATAACATTAAAACCACAGACGGGGAAGTGAACAACATTATCTTGTTACAGTGGGCCTGGGCTGAAATATAGTGTGCAGTAGGTGAACAGTCAGTACTAACAGTTGATGGCTGGAAATAAAGAAAATGTGTGCGCCTAAAAATCAGAGCTATTTTGACAGGAGACAAATGGTAATAGGTGAAATTGTAATTGCATCTCCAAAACAGCAGGTCTTGTGGGGTCTTCCGGTATGCAATGGTTAGTGCTCCCAAAGGTGATGCAAGGCAAATTAGAATTTTTGTTAACCATAAACCCAGTTCTAACCTTTGCAACCATAACCAAAAGGAAATGGATTTCACAGTCCTGACACTGTAGATTTAACTTGTTTTTCTGTTTTTTTTTTTTTTACAAAATCAGGCCATTAATATCCAGAAAACAAACAAACAAACACACACACACACACACACACACACACACACACACACACACCCACACCAACATGCACCCTTTCAACTCTATCAATTATTAAAGGGTGCAATATTACACGTGGCTCAGTCACACATTTACTCTGTATTGATGCCTCTTCTGTGGCCGTAGCGAGGTTAAATGACTTCAGCTGTGAGGAAGGCAGCAGGTTGTAGGCTCTATGTAATTACAGTCAGAAGTGTATGGAAGTCTACTTACACACTGGATAGACTGGAAGGGTGGATACTTTTTCCTAACATTTCTAACATGACAGGACGTTTTGGAAGAAAAATCAGAACTGAAAAACCACACACGGACTGTTGTTTTGCTCTGAAACTGCTAAAGGATATTTATGACCAGCATAATTAGTAAGTGAGATACTTTCTCACTAATATCTACAAGAACCATCAGCGAAAGTCACAGATCGCAACCAAGGTAAGAATAATTCACCACAATATACTGTTACATTCAGACAGAAATGAGGAATAACTGACACGTGTTGATGCACATTATCTGAGTCTACCGATGAGGCGTCAGCTGCAAGTTTCTAAATGACATTATAAGGAGGGTGAAATCAATACATCTCTCTGGGGAAAGAATGTGATTAGAGAATGAGAAAGTGTTCCATAATGACTTACAGTGGGCTGAGTGATTAAATCCGGGTGTGACCCTCCATCTCAGTCACTTCTGCTTAAATAATTAAAACCAATGGTTTGAACTCTTTTAACACTAACATTTCCTCTGGTTCATAAGTGAATGAGATCCATTGAACATATCCATCTGAAAATCACAGTTGTACAAACATGGGTTCTACATAAACAGGTTCTAACTTACAACTGTAGCAAAAGCAGAGCTTTAAGGTGTGCTCCTTCAATTAACGTGAAAGTGAAAATTAGCAAAGATGAACCTAAATGTGGCATTTTTGGCTTTTCTAAATGCACAATTTCTATTTGTCTCAGACAAACATAGAAAAACAACATTAAGTGCCATATGGTTTTTTCCCAATATGTTCAAGTCAGCACAGGGATTGTGCATTATAATGTGGAGAACAGTGTTCTCTCTATAGAGTGGGTTCTTTTTTCACTAAACATGCATTACAGAATATAACAGCTGCCCAATATAATTCTGTGGCAAAGCAACCTCTGAGTTGCTCACAACAAAATATTACTTTCTGATCTGTGTAGAAACATATACATATCCCAGTGGTTCATTCAATTTGCCATCAAGTCAAGTGCAAGTTGGCTTTTAGTACTTGTAGAACCATGGTGCAAAAAAACAATACAATACTATGCACACGATTTTAATACACAAGTACCCAATACAAGAATACTGGACAGGGTAGAGTACGGCCAAGAAAAAGCAGAAACAGAACCATGTGACAGATATTGTGTTGCAGCAGGTGGCTAATTAAATGTGCAAAAATGCACAAATGTGTGAATAAAGGAATAACAGTGGCATTGTGTGAAAAAGCAGCACTGAGCAGCATAAAAATCACTGCATCAGGACAAAAATGTACAGTATGTAAGATTACGTTGTGAATTTGTTTAAAGGGGTTTTATATATAACAATTGCCTTATTACCCTTAGGGAAGTCTCATAAATACCTGTAGATGAATACAAATATCATGTCCTAGATTGCCAAACACAGACAGAAAAGACAGAGAAAACCGTGAGATGAAGTAGGCTGGCGGGTGCAAATGTTAGTCCTGTGAGATAGACGCCACCCTTCAAGTAAACACACAGGCAGCCAGAAGGACACCACACCCCCTCTTTATCTTCAGCTGATTACATGATTCACGGTGATCATTTCTCAGCTGTGACCAAAAATACACCTTACGCAGCAGCTTCGCGCAGGCCACGGCACTGGAGATGAGAAAGTAAACACAGCTGCAGGGGAAGTGAGATTCCCCCCCCAAAGAGCACACTTTCACACCTCATATTCTGTTGGTGAGTCTATTCTACTCAGCGAAACATCCACACCTGTGTCTATCAGGGTAAACTGTCTGGTGTCAGTTAGCTGGTCAGCATCATATCATGTTGTGATACTTGCTGGGTGTTATTCAGAATGAATAAAGTGTTCCTAAGACTTTTACGATCACCAGTATAAACACTGCTTATCGTCTATACAGCTTCTGTCCTTTGAACTCAATAGGCATTATGACTGACTTCTAACTGCCCACTCTAACCATATTTACACTGAACAAAACAAATCTAAAGTCATTATTGAGTAAAGCGTTAAAAGCAGACAATGGCTACAGTAAAGCAGAGGAAATCAAATACAGTCATCCTCAATAAAGCCAGCATATAATTTCTGCCTTACATTTAGCTGTAGCCCAAAAATTGCTGAGGTATAGTAAATGATTAGTAAACAAGGAAAAGGTTAAAGTCCAGGAACATAACAATTATTAACATGCTCAAAAACTTCCGGTAAAGACCCCCTGCACTCAAAAATGTGCTTCTGGAGTGCTTTTACTTTTAGTTAGATTGTGCCAGATGGGTTAAACATGGGGGTCAAATCTTATCCACATAAGACTAGTGTGGAAAATGCTTGATGTTTGAATCAGAAGCAGAAAATTGTATTGATCTTAGAGGAAACTGTGATAGATGGAAAGATGAGAACTATATAAAATGTAGTATAAGTCAAAGTGAAATACTCTGAAAATGTTTAGTACAAAATGCACTATTCTATATACACGAAATTATACTGAAACCAAGTGGAATCAACTGTGCTCCTGATTGGTGGGAAAGAAAATCTGCAACTACTTTGTTTACAACCCTGTGTTAAACTGCAATTTCACATTTTTCATTGAAAACACTTCGCACTCTCAGCCAAAAAAGGCATTAATTAGCATTGCATATTTCACAAAATAGCTTAAACATATCATGGCTCATTATGATAAAGCATGCTAATGAGGCGATTAGTAACAGGACACCTGCCTACATACAGAACATGCTCATGCTAACATAGCAACATAAGATGTGAATGTGACACACTGTGTATGTATAATACAATATTATCTTTACTGAATGTATTACTCTCAATTTTACAGTAATATTTAACATATAGATTAATTATCTCAATGCACACTGATGAAGTCAATGTTTAGAACGAATGCCACTGTATATATAGATAATATCACATCATATAGATAATAACACTTTATGCTGAAGGTCTGCTGCAGATACTTAGTAGATGCTCACCTTGTCTTATGAACTGAATTAAAACTTTGTTTCCGCACATGAAATGTCTGAAAGTAATCTTTAGAGGACTCTAAAAATGAAGTATTATAGAACAGTATATACAGTGTGTGTAAAATATCTACTCACTGCAATGCACAGTTAGAGGACTGGGAGCAGAGCTGACTCCATCAGGCCCAAGGAATGACAGAACATGAGAACAGACAGTTATTTCAGTGTGGCACTGGACCATGAACATTGTTTTTGGAAGGTCTCTTGTGTCTGCCTCAGAAATGCATAGACGTGGGGCTGCGGCGTTTGTTACTGGAGAGTGACAGGTGGTCAGTGCTGGAGTATGCTTAAACGTGATCCTGTGTCCATCACTGGGGGTCCAGTGTCTTTTACATGAAGCTCTCCTGTTGTCAAAGCCTTCGCCATCTGTGTGGCATCGCCTGACTGGAAGATACTCTTTCTATTAATGAGTTTATTGGCTGATAGTTGAACTTGTTTAAAGTAATCCTCTCTGGGTAACTGAGTGCTGGGCTTTACAATGATGGGTGGGAAACATGGCCATATGTTATTGTTACTGTGTTAAATTATATCAGTTTTTCTACTATAATACGATTATTTAATGGTACTTTAAGGATAGTCATAAACTTAGTCATAAACAGTTTATTTTTTGCAAGTGTACATTAAAACCTTGTACTTGATTCATAACCTCTCCTAAATGTCAGAAATCATATGTAAAATATTGTTATTGTTATTTTTTTGCCATATCATTCATCCTTCATTTAGTCATTGGAGAATATGTCTTAAGGTTAAAAACCTTAAATAAATCAAAGGTTTACAAAGGTTTAACACAATAGTTTGAACATCCCCTCTGCGTGTTGTAAAGGAGTGCTGCAGTTGGATCCAAACAGTCCCGCAGCTACTCTCTGTTTGTGTCCATCTCAACTGATAAAGGAGATTCAGTGTTGCTGGGCAACGGATTATTTGTGCAACACAGTGTTGGGAAAACACTTTGGAAAGGCCGGTTAGTATTTACATGAACAGAATCCTACAGTGGCTCTTTTACAAGTTATTCTGGTTGGTTGGAGAGAGACTACAGCAGTAACTTATAACTGCCTAAATGGTGGCTGCCTTTCGCTTTATTCCTGGAACAGCATTTAGCAATCGTATCTGGCGTGTCTTCTTGGAAAAATGCAGTTGGTTTTGTAATCCAAAACCAACTGCAGAGCATGCAAATGAGTAAATGCCACCACAATGATGACTAGTATAAGATATTAAAGGATATAAAAGCCTTACTGCTGGGCTTATAATTCACTTAATAATCCTAAAAGCTATTACTCATCAGATATGAAACTTGTGTTTAAGCTGTTGAGTATGGAGAACGGTATGATGGTGTGGGGACCCATAGTATTGTGGGCAGCCACAAACACAACCCCTGTACTAATCACTATCTATACATTTTTATACACATGACTCATTGGTAGCTGATCTACAATAGACCTCCATGTTGCTAGAGACATAGAAGTAATAAGTAGGCAAGGAAATTACTTAAGTATAAAAATTAGAGGGGAAATGAGAGAGAGAGCAAGAAACGTTATGCACAGGTTGCCTACAGAGAACTAGACACATGTCTTTTCTTCAACTGTGGTTGCTTTGCTTCATGCCTGTGGGCTCAAGGGTTTCCCTGCATGGAAAGATGCCAGGCACTGCTGACATCAGGTCACTTGACTGGAGATGCTTGTGGTTAGGGCTGTGGCTGTATAAAAGTTGGAAGATGTGAGAGGAAGAGAGGCAAGAGAGAGAAATAGAACAGCCCCTTCTCCTCCGCCCTCAGCCCCAGGCTCTGAGTCACTCGAGTGTAACTAATGCTGCTGTCCGTGAGCTCTGGGTACTCTACTCAAATGAAGACACATCAACCCCCACCAGGCTGCGACTCTCCATGCAAAATCCAATAAAGCTTCCGAAATCACCTATTATCCAAAGATAATGATGTTTTTGCAGAGGAAATATCACTGCAGATGTTGTCTCGAAGACATAAATGGGTAAAAAGGCCAACAAACATGCTAATGTGAGCACTGTCAGAATGTGGCATACAGAAGTGTTAAGCATGGCTGCTACCTGAAACATGTAGATGATGTTGCTCTTCGTGCAACACTGTTTCTCACGTACACACATACAAGTGTTGCCACGGTGCACTCGTCATCACCACCAGCATCATAAATAGTCAATGGAAATTATTCCAGTGGAGTTTCTTAGCATTTCCACCAGCTCCCACCAGCTCCCACCAGAAAGCTACAAAAATAAACCCTGCTAAATATGTAGCGTGTGGGTGAACGGATGCCGGCGGAGCTGACATAAATGTGCCTTGCAGCCCCTGGCATGCTGCTTTGGGAAAAAAGAGGGCCTGTGATGAGTGTGCTGCAGACACAAACCATTCACTTTTCCACATCATATTAAAATCAGTCCCACTCAACAAGAAGAGGATGTGGCATTGCTGGTGACAATACCACCAATGTTATTTTAGTGCCTATTTATTTGTTTTGTGCCTTTCCAGTCAAATAATTGCTTAGCAGTTGAATGAAAGCTCTATTTTATCTTAAGAAGGGGCAGCTGG
>JBBPDH010000124.1:19389291-19415600 GCA_037974565.1 Clupeocharax schoutedeni
AATTGAAAAAAATAATAAAATAGTGGAGGGATCTCGTAGAAAAAACACCATTGGTTCTCTAAGAACCACTTCAAATGATTTTCTGTTTAGTATGGATAACCAATTTATTTACAATTTTTAAATATAAAACTGTGGTGTAGCAGGGTTTCAAATGTAGTTATTCTCTGCTCAGTCATTACAGTCCATATTTGGAACCTAATCTTCATAACCAGTTTGTTTTGAATTGACTGCTTGCTTGGTCTCTCAATAATCAACACATTTACACACATCTACCTATTCAACACACAGGAGTTCAGCCCCGCACAGTTTCAGCCCAGACAGTGTCTTGAATGAGGCATAATACTGGACAGTCTATCTAAACAGCAGTCATTTACATATACCAGTGTTTAAAAGGAATATAAATAGTATTTAAAAACATCTAAATCTATTTAAAGCACTGCTTCGACTGTATTAACCGTTGAGACTGTAGCATAAAATGGGTATGAAAATAAACAGCTTTTTTCTTTAAAGGTTAGCTGTTGTCTTCTTGTTTTTGTACTTAACAGTTCTTACTTAATTACCAGTTGACAATGGGTTGCTGTCTGAAGAATGAAAGGCTGGTGAGTAATTACGGTGGCTGGCAACAATATCAAGTGATAGAAACTGTCTACGTAAATCACAACTACACATAGTTCCTACACATGTTCTTTGTGCAACATAAATGCTACTTAGAACCTCCCACCTCTCACTGTTTCTCAGAGATACACTTTTCCTCCAGCATGCGTTTCCTCTGTGTGTGTGTGTGTGTGTGTGTGTGTGTGTGTGTGTGTCTGCGTGTATGTTAACGTGTTTACGTTGCTTAGGCCAGTTGTGTGGGCCGACTGTGTGCATGCAAAAACACTCCAGCAAATGAATCAGTTGTTACGTAAGATCAAGATCCCACCATTTCGCTAATTTGCTCATCAGACGTAGCCGGGTGTCAGTGGTGTTGAGTTACAAGATGGTGCTCCAGATGGATATGTATTGATTTACTTGCTTTGCTCTCATCGATGGGGCAGGGATGACACTAGATCAAATGACCAAGTGGCACAAAGGCTCTCCTAAAAAACCTGACCGCTTCATGAACCCAGTGGACAGAGTGCTTGATAGAGTTGGCCTATTGTCTTTTGTCTCTGTCAGGAGTGGGCCTGCGTGCGTTTGACGCAAGTCTGCTGCTGTGTTTTGAGCGTTATCCTCTTCAGACAGTTTTCATTAACCTTGCTGGTCCCTGACTCATATGGTTGTATTCGTTTTCCTGATGCAGTGATACACAATTGCGCTGTTATATAACAGGGCAGGGCGAAGTAATACTCATGACTAGGCAGCCTGGGAAAGCTGTCTGAGCGCGATGGCTCAGGTGTGTGTGTGTGCATGTATTTACATGTGAGTGTGTGACTAATACTCTCAGGTGTAGCGTCCCTCTCCTAGTCTCTAGGGCTGGAGTTCATCATCAGGTGATTTGCCGCTTGGCTTGATTATTGTTGTAGCAGAACAGGTAACGTTACACACACTAATTAATCATCAGGGGTTATGGGTGGGGAACATGCTACAGGGACCATTAGAGCACACTCTACCTTTCACACTGCAGTGGGTGCCTGTGGCAGCAAGGATGTGGGATTTGTTGGAATGAAGCGTTGTGTACATCTGTAAGTCTCTGGCTGCCTTCGTGATGTCCTGAACATTTTGAGCAAAGACTAAAACAGGGATGTTTCTAAATAAAGCACTGTTCACTTCACTGTCTGTTGAAAGGAATGTTAACTGTTTTGGCTTACATCTAATCGCATGCCTGGTCCTAGAGACTAAATGTGTTTTCCTGATCTAACACCAACTTCAGCCTGAAAATGACTTGTTTAGTTACGTGGAGGTAAGTTGGGAGCAGGAAGCACTAAAATGTGCAGAGTTGGGGGGACCAGGGAAAATGACCTAAGTGATCAGACTTAAACACAAAGGTTACGATTGCATTTCCTGAACTACTGCTCATGTGAGTTCCTGCTTTGTTGGAATGAAGACCTGCAACCAGACCAGCTCTTTGCAGATACAATTGGACGTCCCTGCACCAAATGTACTTGATCAGCCAAGACATGTTTGTTGTCTGAAGTCTATGTTACCCTGGAGTTACCATGCTGTATGTAGTGATCTCCATAATTATTGACAGAAAATCTTTATAGAAAATGTTTTTAGGCTAATTTTGCTTAATTTAAAAGTTAGACTTCTCTCAGTGTGAGACTGAGCAAATGAACCACGGAAACTTCCTTCACCAAAGGGAGATAATAATTAAAGAGACTGTAGATTTGTTTATGAGGTTTCTGATAGTGTATTACAAAATGGTTTCTATAAACACAGAAAAAAGCCCAAATCAAATATGTCCCAGTATGCTTTTGTGGCTGTACCAACAACTATACGCCACATTATGAACAGAGCATACTTAGGCATGTGTAACAGGATTTCGTGCAGTGCTGTTTGAGAAACACAGAAGAAAGTAAATTTTTAATGGGGCTCTGTTGTGCCTTTCAAGGCGGTAGCCATGGAGTCAGTATTGGGGGGATGTAGGTGTTGTCAGGTGGTGTAAAGATGAAGTGCTCTTGTGGCTGTGGGTGGGGTTGGGGGTGAGGCAGGGAACAGAAATGTGTGTTGTTGAGAGGGGGTTGGGAACAAAACATTTTCAGCAATGCTGTGTGGTCACTCAGACAGCGATGTGTGGTTGCCTCTCTGACACACCAGTACCATTTCAATCAATATATTGGTTGTGTTACATTTGAATATTGAAGAGGTGCCCCCCGCTCACAAAAAATAAAACATACATATATTTTTGACCATGTATCTAAGTATCGTTACATGATATTTTGCCCATCTTTCCCACCCCTACTACAAATTCTAATGTCTTGTTTACATCAGTAATTTTGGCATTGGCCATAATTACATGTCCTTTCTTACATCCTGTGCTGAAACCCTTTCTTGTGAAGAAGCCGTTGTGTGGTTGAGTTGTGATACTGTCTTTCCAGTAGTGCTATCAATAGTCTTACACATCAAGACAACCATTCAGTGGGAATTTTTTCTGCCAAAAAAATTAGCCTGATAATAGATATATTAGACAAAACTTTCAATGGATCTGTGGATGACGAGATGATAGAAATGTTCCCACATTTGTCACATTTTTCTCTAGCAAGGCTCCCAGCACAAACTCATGTCTCAGTAAACATGTTGCTATACAGAGGGAGATGCCACTCAGACAGGGACCACTGAGCATTCTCACTTCCCTTTCTGATGTCTTGAAGCTCCAGCACCTCAGAAAACACTGCTGCTAAATATAGGCTAAGGCTTGCATTTTCTTCTGAGTTAATGACTGGCTTTGCAACAGGAAGACTATATTATTGTATAAAATGTCTTTATATCACAATTTTTTAAAGGTGATCGTTATTGACGCACACACCCACAGGTGGTCAGCTCGACTTCCTACTGCAATTGATATTAAGCTTGCATGCTCCTTTAAGATGATAGCTTTATTATAGGTCTATAGAGCATAGGATCTTCTCACCACCACTATAAACCACATCCCAGCAAATAAGAAACACTAGATGAACAAAAGTATTAGGGCACACCCATTCTAATGTTTGGGCTTAGGGCTTACTTCCAGTGAAGGGCAATCTTAATGTGCAATGGTAAGATGTCCCAATACTTTTGTCCATATAGTGTATGGACATAATGCAACACCAACAGCAAGTCCCTGTATGGAACTTATGTATAGACATA
Organism: Clupeocharax schoutedeni; assembly: GCA_037974565.1. Lineage (NCBI taxonomy): Eukaryota > Metazoa > Chordata > Actinopteri > Characiformes > Alestidae > Clupeocharax > Clupeocharax schoutedeni. The sequence continues at coordinate 19,393,060 of JBBPDH010000124.1, forward strand.
TTATATCATTAGCCCTCCTCAGAATGATGCTGAGCGGAAGTGTGAGTAAAGGGCATGGGGGAAGACAAACACAGCCTGTGTTTTGCGGCTTCTCAAGCTGCACCACTGATTCATCCCCTTAAGGCAGAGACCTCAGAGAGAGACCAGGTACAGGGAACAAACAGCAAGTTTACCTTGTGGGCTAATGCCTTGAGTGCAAGGCAATCAGCATTTACCTAAACTCAAAAAAGAAATTACATTATCCATCTCCATTCAGTAAAATGCCACACAGTCAACATAGCATTGCTTTTCTTAATGACACCTTGTTAAGAACGTTTAAAACTATGATTACTTCATAGGAAATACTTGAATGTAATATAATTTGATTTTATTTGCAGTCATTTTGCAACATTTCTATTGATTTCATTCACGCGAAATATATACAAACAGTAGTAGTCAAATAGTACAAACAATTAAAAAGAATTTTGTGAGTTATTACATTTTAATATGATGGCATTGTTACCTCAAGAAATGCAAGTAATGTCCACATACAGCCATATGCAAATGTTTGAATAACCCCAGATTGAGGTTTGAACAAACTTAAGCATTTATTGGCTGATCGGTTTCTTTTCAGATGCTGCATGTTTTTCATATTGGGAAAAAATAAAATGCACCATAACTTTTGCACTGGCCAAATTTTTATTTTTTATGTTTTAATATTCTATGTTAAGTTATCATTTGCATTGAAATATGCATGACCATTCAATTTGCAAAGTGACTATACGTCCCACCCACTGGTGCATTTTTGGTCTTCTGATAGCATGTGTCAGTGTACTTATGTGCTAAATCACTATATAATTTGGATGCACAATCTAAGCCTCTAGCACGGTACTCAGCAACACCTAACACTGCATGTCTGTCGCAGTGCTGCATGTCCATTCACAGCTTTCAGCCTGCGGGCAGTTTCACAGTGGTGCGTCTGAGTAAATGGGTTTTGTCAGCCCTTTCTGATAGCCCATTATCACAAGCTACAAGGCAGTGATGTGAGACTGACATGAGCTCTTGATCAGCCCCATTTTTACTCTTGTTGGTGGAAACGACCCAACACTGCTATCTGGGGCCCAATTCTTCACATGGTTCCTGCTGAGGCCTCCAAGCAACCGTAGTGACAAATGCTGTGACAATTGTCCCAACGTGCTGTACTCCCAACTGAACACAGAACACAGCCCGACATGTGGAACTACATATGAGTGCTTTAAACCTGAGTAGCTGAACACAACAATCATACCGCCATACTGACAGTAATAGTATTTACAGCAGTGTGCACATTTACATGCTTGCCATTAGTGCCACAATATAGACTTACATACATCTGTGTGTGTGTGTGTGTGTGTGTGTGTGTGTGTGTATGTTGTTGCTTCTGTATTGTTAACCACCTCAATTAAAATACATTATTTAATCATTGGCTCATCAACAAACACTGCTGTAATGCATTCTTCGTTGAGGTAACAATGTCATCATATTAAAATGTAATAACTAAATAAATAAATTCTTTAATTGTTTATCCCATTTGACTACTGCTGTTTTAACTATTTCGTGTGAATTTTAAAGCTGTGCAGTTTAGCATTGCAGTATACAGTAATATAAACCACACATGGACTGATATTATAATGGGTATTAATGCTATGACAAGGAGATGGGAGGTGCGATCTAACATCTGGAATAAACTTAAATCTGGCAAACGTATTCCCCCTACGTGTCCATTACTGTGCAGAACTGCGTGATCACGTCCTTTGAAGTGTTTTGGTAAGTGTACTTACCTTTTATAAGCACATACAAATCAGTAGATTTAAATGACTGATATATGAGGCCTTTAGGGGAAGAGTGGACCAAGTCCATTTTCTACTGGATGGCAAATCAGTTGCAAGGAAAAACATTATTGGAATTGCATATGGACTTGGTTCTACAGTGCTTAGATGGTATTAATGTTGAAAGAGCTGATATCCAAAAAGTGGACTTGGTCCACTTTTCCTCCTTCTTCTTCTTTTTCTTATTAATAGTATGATTATTATTATAAACATGTACACAATCCATTGTATCGATAAATTCCACCAAGCTGTCACTGAACTATTGCAGTGGGTTGTATTGTAGTCTGTTTAGGTTCTATAACTATAAGCCATAAACACAGAGAGCCCATGAGCCACCAGGGGGCCCTGAGTTTTTATTATTTAAAACTTAGCATTATGTTTTCATTAAGTGTGGTCGGTCCATGTATGTTGTTTTTTTTATCAACATCAATTAAGTGCTTATTATTGCGCTATTATTGCATACAAAGGAATTTGACTGTCAGAAGTACAGGCCTAGAATTAAGGTTTTTTCCACCCTCTAGTGGACAGTGATTAAAAGTGTGATGGCTCAGAAGTGCAGACAAAATATGTGTATTAAAACCACAGGACTGATTACACCAATATCTTCAACCTTTAAGCAGTGATGTCAGGGAATATTTGTTGTACACATGAACGTTTGCAGCTTATTTTTGTGATAGCTCAGTATCAAGCAGCATTTTGCACTCACACGGGATAAATACAGATTACATGCTGTTCGTGTATGACAAATGGACAGAAGTCACACACACACACACACACACACACACACACACACACACACACACACACAGTGGAACGTTGCCATTACGAGTTAAATGTGGGTCCTGAACTCTCCACTTATACAAACTACACTAGCCTGTACTCTGGGGGGAGGGAGAGGGGGGGGTGAAAGAGGTGGAGGCGAGTGGGACCGATAGATAAGCCAGGCTACACCCAGACTGCCTTCCAGTGCTTTTCCCCCAGAGTCTGAGACAGAGAGTCCGGCTTATCATGCAGTTGGGAAGCTCCTGGCTCCGTGTGTTTGAAGTGTGGAGCCCCGGCTCTTGCAGGGCTGTCCTCTCGGCTTCCTCCTACAAGCGATGCTGACCCGACCTGGCTGGTGTGTGAGGAAGCGCCCCCGTGCAGGACGCGAGTCTGGATGTAGCTGATTGGAGTAGGGGAGTCGGTGGTGGTCGCCCAGCGGAGGGGGGAGGAGGGGATCTTCTGAAGTGTGTTTTTTTTCCTCTGTGTGTGACTCTCCAGCGGCCATGTTAACCAAGAAACCCTGCGCTGCTGTCTACCCGACTGGTAAGGAGGATAAAGTCTGGATTCCAGAGCTGTTTTCTACACCCAGCTCATTTAACTCCTTTAGCTCTCCCGGATGCTGGATTGTGTTTAAATTGCTCCGGCCATCACGGAGCTTAGCAACCGGGCAACTTCACGGTTGATCTCTTCTGAGGGACCGAGGTAGGCTGGGGTTGCCTGGATAGAGCCATGCTCTCTTTCTTAAAAGACAGGGGATATAGATGTATTTACATTTTTACTTTTCACCTTCATCAAATGTCTTGAGGAAGCATAGTGTAAGAGTGAGGCGTTTTAACGTAACTAGCAACCATGCTAGCTGCCTGGTGTGGGTTGTGTTTAGCTCGTAGTTTTCAGTCGTTAAATGCATTCTATTCGGCTTTTGTTCACTCTGTTGGTTTTTATCACTCAGTTGACCTGTTTTAAAATGTATATACATATACATGACATAATGTTCAATGTTGTTTGGCTGAAATGGACAGAGACACGACGCCCGTGAAGCTGAGCTCTTGCTAGGTGTTGGTGTGGAAGCCTGTGGCTTTTTTCCACGCAGCCAGCGCCTTAGTCGAGAGAAGCGGCTTTTTGAAGAGCTTTTCTGGGAGCAGCGTGTTTCTAAACCTAATGTTCTTCACTCGCAGGCAAAGGGGGTGAAATTTGCCAGCCGCAGTCTTCCCCCGGGATCAGCGTCGGGGCTCTCCGGGCAGGGACTGATCCGGCATCGCCCGTCACACTACCGCCTCTCAGGAACACCAACTCTCTCACGGTACGGACAGAACACCTCACACCACACACCACCGGGACCAAACACCAGCTTTCTGCAGACACACGGTGGGGCCGCTGATGGCCAAGTACTTTGGTACTTTCCCCTGCGAAGGTTTTGGGTTTAAATCCCAGGACCGCTAGTGGCACCACTGAGTTACCGTTCCTACACAGCGATCCATGGGCTGGTGGCTGTCCACTGCTTCACTTGGTGAATCGGTTAAATGCAAAGAACAATTTCACAGTGTTCACACTGTGCTGTGGTGACTATAAGGGGACACTCTACATGTTCTGCATTTGATCTTAAAGAAAGGATTTCCATCCCATTTTCAGAAAATGGTACACAATTACATGATTGACACATGTCATTCACAAACAGGTTTGATGGGAAATGCTCTGTTCTGCTGAGTCAGGACTTATACCCAGTCGTGTTGATAGGAGTGAGACATCTGAAGCATACAAAGCCTCTTAAAGCTGCTTCAGATTAAGTTGTTACATAAAATGTTTGTGAATATGTTGCCTAATGTGCAAGCAGTACCATAGCTTTTGTCCAAAAGTGTTGTAAGGGAAAATAATTCCACAACCTTTTTTTTTTTCCAGATTTACTTATGTTTTACAAGACATGCATAGGTAGGATTTATGTGGCCATATTTGTTTCCCTAGAAAGAAAAATTTCACATCAACACACTTTCTTGACTGTAGTAATATCATAATTGTGGTCTTATAACACCCTGTTGTAAACTATAACAAATGTTTACATTTACTGCAAGATTCTTATGGTATCTGTATAATTGTCTGCAGTCTTTATAAGGAATATGAATTTGAAATTTTGTTGGCAGAATCCTTATATGTTTGTCACATTGAATCCAAGATCTGTTACTCTTGGACTTTCTATGCGCTGTTTGGGTACATAAACCATTATTTTGTTATTTTCGGTTTATAGGAAAACCTCTTTTTAATGGCTGAATGCTGAGCAAGCAGTTTGGAATATGGGAGTCGCATGGAGCTCCACTTTTAGTCATGAGGCATGGGCTTCAGCTGCTTTACGTGGTGACCCTGTCTTAACCAGGGCTGCCAGAGAGGTTATGGTCAGAGTGCAGGGATCGCCGGCTTTAGAAGCCAGTTTGAGGTTTAATGCAGTTAATATATAGGACCTTTTCTGAGTGGAAGAGCGATACAAGGTCAATATGCACGGGTCATGTTTCTATAAACATCAGGCTAAAAGGAAATACAACTTTTAATATGGTGTGTTAATACAGGTATGAACAGCAATCTTGTTTTACTGTCACTGCACAGTTGGCCATAGGGTAATGCATTGCGAGAAGCTGTAGAGCTTGCTGGCGGTGGGGGATGGGGAGAGAAAACCAGTTGCCTGTAGGCTTATGCTCTAACCAGTAATCTAGACAGGCGTGCTATGTGCCTCTATGCTTATGTGAACCAACACCAATAGAAATCTCCATTTAACCAAGGGTTTCCACATCTGTAGAAAACCATAAATAAATAATTCTAGTACACTAGAATAAAAGAGTGTCTGTACAAAAAAACACAACATTGAGTATCTCAGCTGTACTTTGTGTTTAGAGAATGGATTGATACCATTTAAATTAACTAGGAAGCAGAACTTCTTTATTTAGCTGTCATTCTAATTCAAGTAATTATAGACACACAGAAACCTCAGCCAGCATAGAGGCCCAAGTAACTCAATTAACTGATCTTTCTGGTGTGCATCTTACAATAATGAACTCATGCCACATCTACTAGGGAAATATATACACCTCAGCGCTGGCTGTGAAATTATTATTCCTAGTGTTCCAGCCTTGGTTGAAAATGTCAGGAGATAAGTTCAGCCCTTAGGTTTACTGCTGCGATGCGGTTCATTAAGGATAAATAATTCTTTTTATACCATTATATGTGAAGTTGTTATATGCCTGCTGTTATGGTGTAGTTATAAAGCTAATAAGTAGACTATTGTCATGATCTTTAATTATGATTTAATGTTTGTTCAAATAGAACAAACTATTAAAAAAAAAAAAAGATTAAAATTTAAAATGCTTCTCATGAAGCAGTGAAGCAACTGAAGGTCTTTGACTGCTTGGTTATGTGATATGTAGGATGACTGATTGCCACTCATACATTAATATGAAAAAATAATGTTATTTTGGCACTCACACTATTAGATTCTAGGCCCATAGGCTAAGACAGCAAGTAAGCATGCTAGTTTCTGTACACCAATATATGGATGACATTATGACCCTACCATTTCAAAAGTAAATATAGCTACTCTAATCCCAGCATTTGCCAAAGCACCCGTTTCTTTTGCTGTTTCATTCTTTTTCTCAACATTTCTGCCCTTATTTCACCTGCAGTGATGTATCTTGCTGAGCTCTGTTCACATATTTCATTTTTGGTAAACCACCAAAAATAGGGTAAGGTGGAGTTAAATAATTGTCATTCTTTCTGTGCCCCAGATACACACCGTGTATCTTTGTCCAGCTCCCGTTCATGTGTCCTTTGCAGCTGTCTGTACACGTGCCCTCGCCATGACCCCCCACCTGTGCACATTTTGCATTAACCTCAGAGAGGCCAACCACAAAAGGGCAATGAAATTGTCCAAGCCTCTATTCACTTTCATTATTAGGTCCAGTTGTATGCTGTTTGTGAATCATATTAGTCTGTTGTTAGTCTCAGCCTCAGACTCAGACGTGTGATCACAGACGTGTGATCCTACTGATTTACTCGTTGTTTTGATCAGATGTGGTAATGCAGACGCCATTGTTGTTATATGTGCACCAACAGATCAATGACTTACTCCTTGTTTTCTTCTGCTTCTTTGATTTTCTATGCTCACTGACTTGTTGCACGCCGGTCTGTATATGTGGGGACATTTCCACTCCCCAAAACGTGACGCTGAACGAAACGAACTGTGATTGGTTGTTTGACATGTCGGTCAAACAGCCTTATGGGTGGGCATTAGCCAAAAAGAGCTGCTATGAGTTCCAGACCTTCAGTCGTCAGTCTGAAGGTCTGGCTACGCGAGACTAGTCTGTTGTTGACGTCAATAGCATGAGGTAATTATGTGTGGCTTTGCAGCACCAAGAACCATACAATAGACCTATGCATGTATTTGCATATGCAAAGCTCTAGTATCGGTGTCTGGCATCATATATAGGTAAAGGTAATGTGTGTTTTAAGCATGGGCTATTTCAGTTTACAGTGAAAGTAGAGTATAACTCATTTTCTTCAGTTTAAGGTGTAGAGACACTAGGAATCAGTATTTGTGGATTCGGAGAGTGATTTAATCAAAAAGGAGAATTAATTACTAATTAAACTTATTGATTAAGTGCCTCAAAATTTGTGTTTGAGAAACTAGAAACAAGAAAGCCCCATTCACTGTATTGATCTGTAGAAAAAACACACATTTCAAGTTAGTGTGGACAACTGTGGTAAGGAAAGCACACTGTACTGAAAGAACAGAGACAAACTTCTGACTGAGGCAACAGGATGTCATAGTGAAAACAAGTTGCCGAGACAATCACATTATCAAGGAAGCATGAATCTTTGAGTGGGAGTTCTTCAGGAAAGCAGGAAATGAATGCCTAATTTCTTTGGTAAACAAAAGCTGAGCATGATTCTTTGCCTTTAAGGAAAAATTTGAAATGCATGGTTCACAAAGTAAGTTATGTTGTAGGTTTGTATGCTGTACGCTGCTGATTGGTGTTCACGGAAAGTTGACTCCAATCCTGTTTAAATACGTGGACACCAAATCCTTCTCACCACTTATGTAATCCTGAAAATTGAATTATTTGAATGTGTAGTGTTGTATGTCATGGACACCATGGCTTATACAAATCAAAAGACTATTTATGACTGTGAGGTCATCTGATGTGAACAGTACATTTCATGCCTGGTCAGCAAATTCTGTGTTAAACTCAACAAGCTGTCTATGGGTGAAACTAGCCAAGGGCACTATCATAACAAAGCGACCTGTGAACTGTTGGCCTGTAAATCATTATTGTAACATATTTCTGAAGCTTTCCTTTCCATACATAGATTGCATTCTACCTTTCAAAAAGTAGTTCAGCCACCTTTGTTTCTGCTAAAAATAGAATAGGAGTCTGTGGTTGCTCTGGGTTAAGAGCACAGTCAATTTAATTATTAATTGTTAAGTAAGTCTTTTTAAATCTAAGCAGTGAATATCACAGAGAATGAAAATGACATGTATAGTGCACAGCACTGCTAGTCCTGCTCGTAACTCTTCTGAGGTTTCACCCTGATTAACCTCCCTCTGCCTAATTGAGAACAAGATGTGAATGTCAGAGCAAACATCCTTCTTAATAGTTACTGCTGTGCTGTTGCCTAGGTGACCAAAACAAAGTTACAAGGCGCATCATTTAAATACAAAGGATTTGAAAGATCTAAAAACTCAAAACATCCAAGGAATGTAGTAGGTCTTATTTTTCTGTTACAATATGAGTGATCTTTTGATTGTATTGTTTTTGGGCTGTGTTGTTCTTGGCTGAATCATCTAACAGCATTTCCCATTTGCCCTTTTGATAGGTTGGAGGCAATAAGCACGCAATGAACGACCATCTGCATGTTGGGAACCACCAGCAGATCCATGTTCAACAGCTGTTTGAGGAAAACAGTAACAAGCGGACAGTGTTAACGACACAGCCGAATGGGTTGACGCCAGTCAGCCGAGCAGGTTTGACCCTGCCGGAGCGGCAACAAGAAAGCAGCCAGTGTCGGCAGGGCAGTTCCACCTCCATCAAATCGACTGACAGCAAGCCCAAGCCATCCCCATTGACTCCTGAGCAAGCCATGAAGCAGTATATGTCCAAGCTTACAACGTTTGAGCACCAAGAGGTCTTCAGCTACCCAGAAATCTACTTTGTTGGCCCAAACGCTAAGAAACGGCCGGGTGTGGTCGGTGGCTCCAACAACGGCGGGTATGATGATGATCAGGGCTCCTACATCCATGTACCCCATGACCATATAGCCTACAGATATGAGGTATTAAAGGTCATTGGTAAGGGCAGTTTTGGACAGGTGGTGAAGGCCTACGACCACAAGGTACACCAGCATGTGGCCTTAAAAATGGTACGCAATGAGAAGCGGTTTCACCGCCAAGCAGCTGAGGAGATTCGAATCCTGGAGCACTTGCGCAAGCAGGACAAAGACTCTACAATGAATGTCATCCACATGCTGGAGAACTTCACATTCCGCAACCACATCTGCATGACATTCGAGCTACTCAGCATGAATCTCTATGAGCTCATAAAGAAAAACAAGTTTCAGGGCTTTAGCTTGCCGCTAGTGCGCAAGTTTGCGCACTCCATTCTGCAGTGTCTAGATTCCCTGCACAAAAACAGGATCATTCATTGCGACCTCAAACCTGAGAACATCCTCCTGAAGCAGCAGGGACGCAGCGGAATTAAAGTGATCGACTTTGGTTCCAGCTGCTACGAGCACCAGCGGGTCTACACCTACATCCAGTCGCGTTTCTATAGGGCCCCAGAGGTCATTTTGGGCTCTCGTTATGGAATGCCAATTGATATGTGGAGCCTGGGTTGTATCTTAGCGGAATTACTGACAGGGTACCCTCTCTTGCCTGGGGAAGATGAAGGGGACCAACTAGCATGTATCATAGAGCTACTGGGCATGCCCTCCCAGAAGCTGTTGGATTCTTCTAAAAGAGCCAAAAATTTTGTCAGCTCGAAGGGATATCCCCGTTATTGTACGGTCACGTCTCTGCCTGATGGCACGGTGGCATTAAATGGTGGGCGCTCACGCAGGGGCAAGCTTCGAGGCCCACCAGGAAGCAAAGACTGGGTAACAGCGCTGAAGGGCTGCGATGACCCCCTCTTTCTTGACTTCCTCAAGCAGTGTTTGGAGTGGGACCCAACTCTGCGCATGACCCCTAGTCAGGCCCTCCGCCATCCGTGGCTGAGAAGACGCTTGCCAAAACCTCCCACTGGGGAGAAAACAACCGTAAAGCGGATCACTGAGGGCACAGGTGCTATAACATCTATCTCCAAATTACCTCCCACATCAGGCTCAGCCTCAAAATTAAGGACTAACCTGGCACAAATGACAGATGCCAATGGGAATATACAGCAAAGGACAGTGTTGCCAAAATTAGTCAGCTGAATGCTATTTTTTGTTTGTTTGTTTCTTTATTTTAATGTTTATATAATTGTGGAAAGCTGAGCATTCACGAGTGTGAGAGTTTTTAGGAATACAGAGTCTTTAAAGCATATTCACCACTTATTTACTGCTTCGTAGCACCTTTTTTGTTCAAAACACCTTTTTAGACACTAAAATGGCCAAGAAAGAGGGAACAACACTTTTAAGTTTTTATCTCAGGACTGTGTGGAATGCTGCACTCAGAGGGCATTCATACAATCTGGTCTATTACTAATGAAGTCCTAATCATTTTCCTTACCTACATCTTGTAGCAAAAAAGTGAACAGACTTTGAAACAGTTTGTTGATTTGGGTTTGATGTGTGTACTAGCTTTTAGTCCCTACCTCTGGAAACTAGCAGATGAGCTGTGTGGTTTGGTTGAGAAGGTTTTGACTAAATTTGACTAAAAACTATACTATCTGCAGTTTTGTAGCATTTAACGCTATCTTATTAGTGGGCAGTATCGTGAAAAGGAGGGTAGGAGGAGATATTGCTTGAAGGCTTTGAGAATAGAGTTGAAATTCATCGTGGAAAAGTGAATGTTTCAGACTGTTATGAGGCAGGAGGGAGAAAAACAATGTTTACATGATAGACTTGGTATGTGCCTAAAAATCTCTTGACATTCCTTATGAAATGGAAACGAAGGAGAAGAGAGACTTCAGGATGGTCAACCTTTCCTAAATATACTGAAGGCAAAAAGAAGGAATTTATGTGGTTGGACTGAGAGGAAAGTGTTCTCGGCAGTAGCTGTCTGGCTCGTGTGTATGTCACTATAAGCTATTCTCTGGAAGAGATGCTGTTGAACTGTCTAGCAGTAAACCTTTGGTGCTTTACCTTTTTTTTTATTTAAAAGGTGTTTTTTAAAAACAGATTTAAAGCCTATGCTCATGGAACAAAATGATGTCGTACAACTAATCCTAGTGGGTGGACAGTAGTTACAGCAGTAGGGCTGAAGTTCTTTGAATCACTTACTCTCCCTTCTATAGACTGCTGGATTTGCAGTGTGCTAGAAAGGTATGTGCTAATCACTTATTGACACGTGGTTTACTTGAATCTGAGCCAGTATTAACACTAATCATGTAAAGACTATAGCAGAGAGGGCTGAAGTCGTCTCATCCGGTTGTCATCTGTAATCAGAGATCCCCCTCTGGATTTCATATCACTTTTTCTATATTTAGCTTCCTGAAGTAGACTCACTAGTATGTGGCCAGAGTTTAAATTCTTAAAAGCTTGTTCCCCTCTTGAAATGATGTTTTTCTATACCCAAACTAAAGGAAAAAAAAGATTTAGAAATGGATATTTCACAGGACTGGCCATTTTTGTAGCATTTTTTGAAATAGTATGGTAATAAGAAAATGAATTGACGAGGGTCTGAAAGCTTTGTAAACGTTGAACTTATTTATTTCTTGGGGTTTTTTTTGTTAAGAAGAGCTAATATAAACAGAAACAGTGGCCTGAATGTGTGCTGTTGGCTTGATATCAATGGAGTGACATATGATGTAATGCACAAGGATTCTGTTTGCTACTACTTCAAGACTCTGCTCAAAGGAAAAAAAGGCAATCCTGCTTTGCTCTCGACCAGTTGCAAATGTGGGAGGTGGGGGAAAGAAAGGGGTTGGACCATGGGCTTCTAAGCGGCGAAACAAAGCTGTGGCACTCTTTTGGGTCTTGAGCCTCTCTCCTGCTACTGGTTGGCACGGTACACAGCCTGCTGCACACTGCCCAGACCCCTCTGGACACCCATCGTACATTTGCAAATGCACAGTAACCTGCCGACGCCAGCAGGCCGATCACATTGTACTTTTTGCGTTTTTGCTGTTTTATGGATTAACAGTGGTGGGGAATAATTGTGCCCTTAGGTTTAATACAACGTGCCTTTGGTTATCAATGCCATTCATTTTTTCTTCCCAACAGCAATTACTCCCACAACACCCATCCCCCCAAATCCCGCTCACTTGCTCTTAGATAGACAGAAATATAAGGAATTATAAAGATCCTCTTTATATTGGTGATCCTCTTGCACTTGTCTGATCATTGCCCAAAGATCCTCTTCGAACCCTCGCAGCGGTTTCTAGGAGGAAAGAGGCTGCACAATTTGAGAGGTTTTATATGCAGTTTAGACACGCAGAATTTTTATCCCACGATTTGTGATAAGAACTCGAAGACCTTTCACCAACAGGGATATCTCGCCTAGCGCAAGCGGCTGAGTGAGAAATGGGTCTTTTCTACTGCATCCATTTTGTCTTAACATCGATTTCAAGGGGTTACATTTTACTACTCTAGAAATTACGTTTTACTATTTTACCTCAGACTGTTGTGATATTCTTGTAATTTATTAACCCAGGGCATTTGGTAGATACCAAAGTGCATTCTACGTTTGTGAAAGCCAGAGTTTCTCCATTTAGCTGAGGAGAAGGCTCTCAAGCCACTTTTGCCACTCAAGGGCCATATCTGGAGAATGCTTATCTTCAGTCAGGAAAGAAAGGTTGGAGAGGGAGCCTTGAGGCACACCACCTTTGTAAAAAAGTCTGAATGATGTAGCATACCTCTAAATGTCTGTCGTTTGACATGGTTGGATGTATTTTCCGTGCAGTGAACACTGCCACCCCCAAAATCCACAGCGAGTCTATATTTAGCCAGTGTGCAATACTGTGGTAGTGTCTTTGGGGCAGGTTGAAACAAATGGCTGAGTGTTATGTTTTGAAAGGGTCTACCTTTTTTTTTTGTTACTTTTTTGTCAAAACATTGAACCAGGATCTTGAATCTAGCTACCCAACTGTCAACTTTAGTCAGTCCTTTTTAAAAAGAATCTTTAAGTAAGGAAGCAAAGTTGACCCTCATTTATATTCAACCATAGGAACGTACTGTACATATGTGAAATTTACTAAGAATTCAATGTGGAAGTGTACATATGTATAATGTTTTTTTTTTTCTTTTTTTGTGAAATGCTGCTGATAACACTACATCACTTCTGTAGTGGATTTTAATCTTGGCGGCCAGTTTTATGATACTGTATGTATTGTACAGCTGATGGAAGTAAACTTTTTTTTTCTAGTGATCATTTGTTAAATTTTATTGTTGTGGCCGGAAAATATTAATAATAAAAGTTTTAATGTCGATCTTTGCAAAAGTTGTTTCTGCTGATAAACATTTCATGTATGATGCCACGTAACGCCTTAAAGCAGAGGTGTCTGTTTCAGTCAAACTTTACAGAAAAGCTCATTTTAAAAGGAACTCCCATGATGAGTTGTGCTGTTTGAGGCTGAGACTAACTGATTGAAAACCTGTAGCCACACTAGATCTCTGTGGGTTACACTAGTCAAGCCTGCCATAAAAGGAACGCTCAAACATCATTCAAATAACCACATATATTTTAACGCTTTGGGACATTATGGAACTATATATATGTTGCTTTTTACGATTATTTTTAGTTTTAAACCACAGTAATTTTTTTGCCACTGTACTTAGTATGAAAAGCAACTGCCCATTGGCTTCTATTCCAAACATGTTGACCTGTTTTTCTCTTCATTTCTAAGTGGAGGGTAATTACTGTTGACCATATGCTACAAACACAAAATACAATGAAATATTTATTTAAACTCTGCGAGAGCTAGCTCTAGCTGATAATCATGTACCTTTACCAGCGAGAGTTTGTTTGTGTACAGACAGACTGGGGGGAAGGGAGCCAGTGTCGAAGTCAGCAGTCTGGTTCAGCTCTAAAGGGCAAAAGACTCAGCATTTGGTTTTGGACTCTTCCGTCATCTCTATTCATGTCTTACTGCAGTGAAAGTTCGGGATTCCAGAAAGACTGCTCTCAACAGGAAACAGCATGCGAGCGATTAAGCCGTCTTCCATTAGATCGAGCCTTCAAACTGGTTTACTCGTTTCACACTGGTTGAGCAGGGAAGACCCAAGGCGCTCCTTAATAAATTCGACCCAGGGATCGCATTTACGATTCGAAATCTTCACCGTGTTGGCTGAAGCAGGGAGGACGACTGAACAGTTGCGCTGTTTGTCAACAGGGAGGAGATGTGAGGGCACTGTGAACAAATGCAGGATATTCGCTTTGGTTAGAGGTGGGATTGCTTACAGACGAAGACTAAAGGAACTCCCATGAATTTAATGAACATAAAGAGCAGCAGCTTACTGTGGGTCTCGGCTGCTTTCCTGGTTTATATCCTAGGGCTAGTCATTACTGATTCAGCGCCATGGTTACAATCATAATCACAACAGACACCTGCAAACAAGACTGTCATAGTCAACAAAGGGTAGAAGCTCATACGGATCCATGACAAAGTTTCCATACACAGTATTGGCCTAAAATCAAGTATCTATTGAGAACAATTCTTTCTTATCAAAGTTATTGATGATTATGGACAGTGCAGTCCCAGATCAGGAGCATGCACAATCTTCTATGTAGAAAAAAACATGGCTACGAATACAGTTCACATCTTTTACTAGTTCTCCTGACCTTATATCTGCTGCAAGGTACCTGTTAAAGACCTTAAATGGCCTCAAATTAGATCACATATTTTAGTCAAGTATTAAAATATCCATGTCTCTTATTCAAGTTCCCTATAGTCTTGGTGGCTGAGAGGATGTGTCAAATGTAGGAGGATCACTGTTTTGCCAGCAGTCATGCAGGTGCTGAGACTTGGCAGGCCTAACAGGACAGGGTGTGTTTGTTCCCATGCTCAGCAGGTCAGTGCTGCTTCTGTTGAACTTGAACAAAACTATGTGATTAGACTACAGTTGGGATATTTCTAGCATTTCTTACAGGAGGAGGTAGCTTTTGCTGTCAATGGCAAGTTCTTAATATCAGAAAGTAACTGTTAAAAGAATGAGTAAAACTAAGGGCAGGAGTTTGGACATGAATTACATTTTCCATTTCCATTGTGACATTTTAAAATCATAATCATTACATATTCTAATCATATCTTACTTGTGAGAACTGCATTTTGCCATGATAGAGCTCAGTGTTTCTGAATGTCAAATAACATGTTTTTACTAGAACTACTTTCACTTGTTCAGGCTGAATTTCTGGTGTAAAAATGTGTGAATTGCACACCAGCGGCTTTCCATAACTCTGCTCTCTGATAAACAAACGAGGGCAATAAAAAACAGGAGATCCGTAGAAAATGTATTTCATAAAACGACAAAACACAGCAAGACAGGATCATTCTGCAAGGTCTCCGAAATGAGTCACTGAAACAATTGGAATTTATGATGTACTTTAAAACTGGAAACTGTCTGTGAGCGTAATATTGAAAGCAGGGTTGGTGAGGGCTGCCTCTATTTTGAAATGCAGAAGACAGTTTACCCTCAAACAAGCCAGAAATGTGTTTTCTAAAATCATTACTTACTGAGACAGGCAACTGAGGGTTAAGTGTCTTGTTCAAGGACACAAAAGTAGAAATTGGGGGTTTGAAGCCATGATTTTGTGGTCGTTGTGGTCAAGTGTTTTACCCACTTGGCTACTACCATCAAATATAATAGTTTTAGAAAGTGGTAGGGAACCAGCTCACATTACAAAATCTTCTGTTTTTTTCAGGATATCACCATTAAATCTGCATTAAGTGATTTTTTATCAATCAGGTTTTGAAATAAAAATCACACATGGCACCGTGACATATAACATGTACTATGTTTATGATGGAAAGGTGATCAAAGATGCAGTTTAGCTCCAAAAGTTTCTATTAAGTGAATTTCTATTCAGTGAAGTTCTAATAAGTGAATTTAACTCCTTTAAAGTGAACCCAGTGTTGTTAAAGGCATCCTTAAACTTGTATAAACTCCATAGAAAAGCACTGGCAGTTCTTTTGATAGATGGAGTTCCATCCGGTAGCTTTGTGATGAGTTGTACTGGCGTTCATAATTCAGAGCGGATCATTCAACCTCACACCTCATTAATGCTCTCAAAATCAATGTTCCAACATCTAGAGTAAATTCTTCACAGAGCAGAGGCTGTTACTGCAGCAAATGGGGAAAAACCCTCTCTTAATGCCATCGACTTGTGAAGGTTACATGATCAGGTGTCTATATATATATATATATCAATCATTTCTATATATATCATTTCTGCAGAAAGTTGCAATACAGTAACACTACAAGTTCAGGGCTAACAAAATAACCTCGGGTTGTCATTTGCTTATGGAGTGCATTAAAAGCAGAACTGTGTTTCTTTCCCAGTGTAATATTCTTTGCCCATTTTTCAGGCTGAACTACTGTGGGAAGACGGCCCATGTGACAGGCCCCTATAAACAAACAGATCGGCTGATGTCACTGTGCTGGAATGCCGAGGAATGCACATTGCAGTGAAAGAGTACATTGGAAACAATCGCCAGAGGTATTCCCCTAAACAAAACAGAAGGTGTCTGTCCAAATCTGCAGATTACATCTTTATTTTTCAGCTAGCATGTGATTATTCACCTCAGCACAGGGTTAGTCTGTCCTTAGCTGGAATTACTTGTTTAGGTGTCCTTGTTTGTGACAGCAGACAGGTTACCCTGTGTGATGGATGTTACACAGCAACAGAGTTAGGTAATTCACAGCAGAAGTAGAAGATAAAAAGGGGAAAGTCTGAGGCCTGTGCTTTGAGCCTAGTCCATTTGATCTATTCTGAGAGTAAATATAGAGTTTGTTTAGATATGTGGTGTGTGCCTATCCTGATGTACATTTGAAAATGAATATAACAGTCATCACATTGTGCAGAAGCAATGCCCACTGTGCCCTCAGGCTGGATTCGGTCACGTATTTCATTCAGCTTTAGTCACAAAAGTGCCTCTGTTGTTTCTGGCTTAATAGACAGAAATAACAAGACTTGTTATTTTTTTTTCTTTGGTTTCTGAAGGAACTTTGGTCGAGCAGTTGCCTACAACACACACAGCAGAACTGTCGTTTTGTGCCGAAAGTTATAATTTCAGTCACATTACAGTGCATAACACAGTGCTGGATAGGCTTCAGTAGGCCCAGTGTAAGCTTCTCAAAATAATATTTGACCTCTGGGTTTGTCATTTGCTTAGAATTGAACATACAGGGCACACTTAAAGCAGAACTGTTGATCTGTCTCACACCTCCCGGTTGACAGTTTAGCAGTACAGTGTGTCTGCGGGTACAGTTGTCTTGACATTCAGACTGAAATCAAAGGAACACCAGATTGTTCTAATTATGTCATAAAAGGCATGGTTCCAATCAAAGAGACTGGCACAACGCAATCACACACAGAGACACGACTACGACTAAGGTAGCGAAATTATATGCTCTGGCTGCTTTGCATGGCAGTACATTGAAAACAGTGTGTTCTCAATTGCACAAGTTGGAAAGCAGATTTGCTTAGTCTATAGTGAACACACTATAATTTCGACAGTAAGAGAAGAAGCTTCAAAGCTTTGAATGGCAGGAACATTTTGCCTGTAGAATTTGAAGCAATGGTAATGGAATGGAATGGAATTTCCATCTATTTTGGAGATCCCTCCGTTAATTTAAGCATTTATCAATAAGACTGATGTCTTAGCATTATGGAAAGTCAAAAGTAACCCTGATTTTCTTCATAAGTGTTAGCAAGTGTTTTTTAATCTTGTCTTTGTGTATAGGTGAAAATGTGTGAAATGTTTTCACCCCCCCCCCCTTACAAACTCCATTGCTCACTAGCAGCTCAACAGAGACATTTTACACGGAGAGCCAGCAGTGTCAGATCTGCCAGTGAAAATGACACATTGCTTGTTGTTAAAACCAAGTTGCCTTCTCAATGAATTATGTTCTAATTTGTATGATGATGATAATGCATGTTTTACATTCTCACACGTTCCATTTTCACGTATTTTATAATGAAAACTTTACAAAAGCTCATCAGATATCATGGAAGGATTAAACAATTTGTTACTGTCCAGCAAAGCTCATTCAATTTTAGATATTTAAAATAATATCTAGGAGAACAGCAGCTCAGCTGTTCATAAGGAAACTTTAAGCTGTATTTTGCCTCATGCAATATTTTAGTCTTATTTACCATCATGAAAAAAACGTATTCGAATTTGATACTGTTCTTTATGCACATTTATGGTGAGAAATGAAGCAGTGATCCCAGTGTTTGTCTTCTCAGCCCTCATAAACCTGTAGCCCTTTTTAGTTGTTTGATTTAGTTACCGGCTCTCACCTCGGGAGGCATTTGTTGCTGGCCAGACTGAAATCCCTCTCCACTGTTTGTGGCTTTTATGCCTCTGATTCACTACACTTGTCTGCACTGAGGGGCCCCCCCGTTAATCTCACACAGAGAGTACATTTCGTACCCTTCCTCACTGCAAGCCGCATGGCACAGTGCCCCTTAACCACGCAAGGCCTGCCTGGGCTTTCTAAGAAGCTAGTTGAGTGAGGATTCTGAGAGTGGACTTCAATATAGCAGTGTAACGGATGCTTCCTGTCCCTTTAATGCTTGCCCATCCCCACTTAAACATGGACACTGCCAGAGATATCCTAGTCAGACAGCACCTGATACTGCCATGAGATTCCTCTTCAACCAGTGGGATATGGCACGCCAAGCGTTGCTAGAAGGACACAAATTCTTAGCTGTACACCTTACATCTGTTTTGGAATTTGCCACCTGCTTGTCTCGTGGTTGTCCTCAAACTGCTGGCTTTAGCTACTGATTAAAATCAGGGATGTATCAATGTGACAGTTATGATTGAATGCCTATATTCAATATATTTCATGTTCATATCTGGCAATGACTAAACGAGGCCAACAGCTGAAAGTGGCTTCTGTCTGACAAGCTTTCAAGCCCAGCGTGCCAACTGTAACAAAAACAATTTATCTGCTTGTCAGACTTAAATAGCTAGTACAGACACATTCCTTGGAATTTTGACAGGTTTAAAAGGTGATGCCTTCTGCCATACTGTTTAATCCAGATGCTATACCTTTACACTCATAATCAGTTAAAACATGAGTGAAATTCAATCATTTGAGCATGCAATATACAAACTGTCGGCACACAGGGCTGCAGCATGTTGTTCTGAGCAGAATTATGGCTGGACATTTGCATTTAGAAAAGCTTTAGCCCACCCAGATATTTTACAGCTAGCAACAAGGAGTACATAACCACTGACAGATTAAAAACAGCTGACTGACTGTATGTTGTATTACTAGAACAGTAAAATGGTCAAAATTATTATGTCCAAAACTGAGGCGATATAGTGTTGAAGGGTGATCTCCAGCAATGAAAGCACATTACAGTCATGAAAACCAGTGCTGCAGCCTTTATAAGAGCATTGATAATGGTAATAATATGTCTGTTGAAAACAGGCCATTAATAAAGAAATCCCTCAAGTAAAAGTAAAGCCACTAAGGTCATTAATGTAGCTGGAGGTTTCACTAGGTTTACTGGATAGCTGAGCCAACTTAAGCACTTTTTGGTTTACAAGTTATAAAGCTTGATTTACTATGTTGAAGTTATTACAATCATTTAAGAATTCATTCAAAATCAGAAATTACGGGGAGGTATTGCACCTATGATCAGGACAGTTTGATTTCTAAGTACTGTTACTTTCCAGCTCTGACACTCTCACAATGTCACAGAGTGCTTCCTGCTAATGGCTGACTTCAGTCTTCCTGATCTAGCACACCTGTGTCTTGTTAGTAGTAGCTGGTTGAGCTATCATGGGGTCCAGAGTCAGAGAGCACAGGTTTGTCATGGATGCAACTTGACCTTTTGTAGCTGTTTTACCTGTAAGTGCTTATTGCTTTCTCCTGGTGTGAGCTCCAAAGGCCTCACTGAATAAGCCTCACAGCTGCTCTCACGGAGGAGATTTGTATGGTCATTCCGAATGGGTACCTGGGTCTTATGTGCAGGGTGGCCAGACTTGGCTCCTGGCACAGGGTCAGCAGAAGCAGGTGATCATTCACAACATGCAATGCCGTCAGCAAAGGGGTCAGCTGAACCATCGTCAGCGAGTTCATAACACTTTGTGCTAACCCTGCATTAGTATAATATCTTGTGAAGCAAGTTTTCTTGCTGCATGATATTTCTGTGCAAATATCACATTTTTATGTAAAGCAAAGCTGTGTTGCTGATGTGCTTTATTCGATGTAACTACGTTAATTGTGAAGAGATTATAAAGAGGTAAATGGTGATTAATGGTAATTTATTTTAGCAGTGTATATTAATGAAGCATTAAGTATTGCTTTTCTAATGGACCAGGACAGTCAAGCTGTGTATCTGGAAGAAAGTGGTATCCAGGAAGTGCGATGTCTTATTTGTGTTTTTTTTTATGCTGGTTCTGATGAATGCCATCAATCCAAATAATTAGGGATGAGCGGTGACAGGATAATTAACTCTCCATAGAAATCGAGAAGCCAGTGGCTTGGGCCAGGCTGCTCACCATATAAGGAGCGTGTGAGGCCGAGATTAGGGGGCTGCTGTGATTCGCAGGAACTGCTAAGTCAGTCGAGTGGAAGCTGGGCTATTTTTAGCCTGCCTGCACCCAAGAGAAGGGCAGCTTGGAATCAGGGACAGGGGATCAGAGGCCCAGCATACAAGTCGAGACCTCCTGACCCATCACAGGGCCTGCTGGGGAGCTTAGCCTTTCTCTGTGATCACACCACACACTCTATACCCAGTCCCAGGGAGAGCTTACCATCCAAAACCTAGAGTTCAAAATTACTTTAGAATGTGAAGCTTCAATGTGCACATTTACCACTCATAAATCATATACTTCCATGCATGCATAATTGATTATTTCATGTCTAGGATAGAAAACTTAATTTCAGTACCATGATTCAGTTCTTTGGATTAGCATCAGTGTTTGAATGTTGGACATGTGGTTAAAAAGTGTGCGAATGTGTTCCTCTAACACACACAACTTCTCCACAACCCCTTGGTCAAATGGACCATGAGGCTTTATAAGACTGTGAAAGGCCTTTTGCTTTTTAGTGATTGGTGACTGTAGCTGATGGGCTCTATTTCGCATGAATGGTCTGGTAGTGTGGCTATTATACATGTCCTTATTAAAAAGACTGCCATTTACCTTCTCCCCTGGGCCAGCAGTGCCACAAAGAACTGAAAGAAATTCTTTGAAGGATTTATATAGAAGTGAGTCATAGCTGCTGGATGCTTGATCACAAGCTGGCTAAGAATTCATTCTGGGTAAACAATGTAGATTTTTTTTCCTGATTTATGTGCAAGAAGTATTTCTTTATGAAGCACATTATGTTTAGAATTATTCAGCAATTAGTGCCTAATATTATTTCACCAATTCCTTTTGTCATAATCATTTAGCTTCTTACTCACAGAAAACCTGCAGGGCTACATAAACTGCACAGAAAAAGCCTTTAGATCAACTGAACTGAACTTTATTAGGAACCTCTCAATATTTTTTGGGAGCCTCTCCACATTTTGTAACTACACTTACGGCCATATTCATTGGTACTCTTACTGTATTTCACTTTTACTGAACCCAGATAGCAAGCTTTGATTTAAAAAATGTTCATTTAATAAAACACTGAAAGCATAGTAACTTCTGTTCAATTATCTTCTAAAACACCTTGCGTTTTTAGGCCTTTAGCACACACTCTGATCGAGATTGGGAGATGAGTGCACTGGAAGACTTACCCAAGGATTTTCATTCCTACCCTAGAGGTAGAGCTCTGCCACCCAAAGCAAGTGTGCACTTTATATTAAAATATTTCAAAATCGATGGAAAACTGGCCACTATTAGTTGGTCAAATATTAGTGATTTGAGTGAAGAACGTAATGAGGTGCATGAGTATACAAAATGTGTCTTAAAGTGGCAAAGCGGACTACAGCAGCGGTCCCCAACCTTTATTTTGTCACGGACCGGTTTAATATCAGAAACTATTTTCACGGCCCGGACTTTAAAGAGTGGCAGATAAATATATATATACGTATTTATACGAATAAATGATACGCATAAAATGGGGATATTTTAAAAATATAATAATGGGTTATCTTGTTAATACAATAATAAACCATGGTAAATTTTGAACATCTTGTTAAAATAATTGAAGATTTACCATCTAGGGCTGATGGGAGACAACGACACCCGAAGTGTGTTGCCAATGTCCAGTCTGCTCCGTGATTTTGTTTTGGTTGCTGTCACTGCAGAAAACCCCGCTTCACACAGATAGGATGTTGGAAATGGCAATAGGGTTTTCAGTGCTTTTGTGGCGATGTCAGGGTACTCTGCCATGGCTTGAATCCAGAACGGAAATACCGTATGTTTTTTTTTTTCCTTCTGTGCAGCTCGCGGACCGGTACCACATGACCCATGGTCCGTTACCGGTCCGCAGCCCGGGGGTTGGGGGCCCTGGTCTAGAGCATCAGGCCCACAGTGGCAGCCTGGTGGCCTAGTGTTAGGGCATTCACCCTGCGACTAGAAAGTCCGGGTTCGATCCCCAAGACCACTAGGCACCACTGAGGTACCCTGAGCAAGGTACCGTCCC
>JBBPDH010000124.1:19447103-19468128 GCA_037974565.1 Clupeocharax schoutedeni
AACATGGTTGTTGTTCAATAATAAAATTATTCCTCAAAAATACAACTTGCCTAATAATTCTGCACTCCCTGTATATATACAAACAGAGAGCGCAAGCATATAGGGGGGATCACTGACTAATAGCTGAGCAAGACTAAGGAACAGACACAAGCTCTGGTGTGAGTCGTTTGGTTTACTTTAATATAGTTTTAGTTTTTGCTTACATTTAACTTAATTCTGATCAAACAAATGGGGGCAAACCAAAGAAACAATGTATTTATTTAGTTGTAAACTATTTTTTTATTTATATGCCTTATGTTTTGCTCACCTGGCTTTGTGTTTGAAATTGCTGGCTACTGTCTGACAGTTTTATTGAAACCTTTTATGTTACAAAGTAAAGAAGGTTTTTCTTTTGTAAACCAGGTATTAATAATTTTTGTCATGATGTTTGTTTATAAACTTTGTGCCATGTATTTAGTGTGCTCAACGGCTCTCTTTCCTTAAGTCAGTGTGCCACAATACAAGATGTAATACCTTATTGGAAACAACTATTCTTTGATTGCATGGAAATTATACTTTGAAATGTTTGTATCCAGTCTCTGGAATAAAATCTGGCCTTGTGCCATCAAACAAAAAAACTAAAAACAACAACAAAAGAAACAGAAATGCCAGCATCAAAAACCAATTTTCCTCTGCTTGGTGCCTCTACTGCCCCAGATCCCAGTTACGTCTGCTATGCTCAGGTGTGAGGAGCTGTGGCCCCTGCCCCAAATAAACTCTGGTGGTTCCGCCTCTCCTACACCATCCCTTTTGTGGGAGTCTAGACCTCACTTTTGATCCTGGTGGCGAGTAACTGGAAGAGCTCAATTGTGACAGCAGAGAGGTGGAGATATCATCTTTCCAGCCAGTTTGTTATAGGTGCACCTTCCCTGATGTTGAACAGCTGGAGCTTGTCTAGGGTGGAGCACCTGCAGCATAAAGTTTCTCGGGTGTGAGGAGAGGATTCTGGCCACAGAGCCACATTAGTATTATGTACAATATTCACTTGCACTCATGTGTGTTTAAGCCTGTTTTATTCCCAGGGATACAGAGACATGTTAAAATGGGCATGTAGAACATAAGTACCAGTTTCGGCCTGTTTCTAGTGAATAAACCAAACAAATGTGATACATTTATGTCAAAGAGAAAAGAATAACATTTGGAACACTGGGCTACTGGCGTACTGGAGTTTGGCTTTTAACTAAATTCAGGATTAACTAAAAGTAAGCAGCACAAATATCTATATCTTACTCTAAAAAGGCTCATTAGTGTGCAGAGAGGGCACGTATCTTAGTAAACAGTCCAGAGACAGAGGTCAGATTTTGAAAGCTAGACTGATATTAGAGTGCTGTTTACATCATATAGACTCTCCATAGTCTCTAAACCTACATATGTCTCATTAAGTCTGTGGGTCTACAGTCACTGGTCATTCTCTCACTTTTATTAGTGGTGTATAATAATTTCAGGACTGTTGTGAGTGTCTGCAGCTGTTTAAATGTCTGATAAAAATGATAAATTAAGAAGAGCAAAATGTTGAGGCGATATTGGGTCATTGAGCTTCAATATCTGCATTTGATCCATTTTATTGCATTTGAAACCCTAAAGGAACGTTATATTTCTCTGTTATTTTAATGTTAGTGGATCTATGTTTAGATTTTAGCACCCATGCTGTGAGCAGCATGTATGTACATGAAAAATATGACATATGACTGGCGACAGAAGAAACGCATACATGCTCCAGCTGATAAAGGCCTCTAGGCTGGTGTCATCCCATACCACAGCTCCATCTGTGTTCTGTATCAGTGCTTACTACACTTTTTGGATTTGTGGTGACAGTAAGACACAGTTATTGACCAGTAAAGTTTTTTCATCTTTATTCAAAACAGTGCAAATCATAGAATCAACCATAAAGATTGTAACAGTACTGAGATGAAATTGAACCCTTACACGGTTACACAGTATAAATATTCGTAACATTATTTGACTGCACAGATTATTAATGAATGTAAAATGAATGTAAAAAGTGTAAAATGACAAAACTGCTAATGTAATAAATTATGTAAAAATAAGTTACATTGACTTAATAAATATGCGTGAAATACTGAAAGATCCGCTTGTTATAGAATATGGTGACATCACGAGTGCATATTTAATATGTAATACGTAAATCTCTAACACTGGTAAGGCAGTATACGTCAGGTAGCATGTTGCCTGGCTCACACACCCACACACCACTGGGACAAGTGCCTCAAGTTACTGAAATAAGTGAAATCCTTTGAAGTCCTATAAGGTTCCACCGCAGTTTCTCTCGCTGTTCAATAGCAGGTGACACCAACCTTGTGATGCCTGATGCCCAAGAGGCATCATTCAGATCCAAGGCACTGTTCTCTTTATCTTGAACTTTTTCCATGATGATGTTTTCTCAGTTAGGCGGAAGTCTAAAGCCAAAATCCTGGACTGTCAAACGAGGTAGGCTTGATTGTGCAGTGAGTCTGTTCTTGCTGCGTGACTCTCTTTGTAGCCACGGCTTCATGCTTCATGAAATTCCAGCCGTTGGATTGTGACGGATAATTAATTTGTAGTAGTATGATCATTTGTATTGATGAGGTATCACGTTCTGTCTTCTTAGTTCTAATTAACTTGAATCTCAAATGTAGCATATTTTATGTACTCTGTGTGTGTGTGTGTGTGTGTGTGTGTGTGTGTGTGTGTGTGTGTGTGTGTGTGTGTGTGTTTACCTACTTGTGAGAAGGCTTGGGGTATTTGTTGTGCCATATTTTTTTATCTATATAGAGGCTGATGCAGTTGAGTACTGTCTGGAAATCTCCCAGTGCGTTCCACAGCTCATCTGGTCTCAGCTGCCAAAGACAGAAACACACAGTTATTCATGCATCTCCACTAACGCAGGCCTTTATTATGATCTGTCCATTCGATGCTGCATGTCATGGATTCCGTGAAGGGTGGGTGTCCAGCACAGTTTAATGATTTCCCTGCTCCAACCAGATTTAGTACATTTATACCAAAAGGGGAACTACCAAACTGGGCTGTACACCCAAACCTCCAGGACTGGAGTGCCAGATTCCTGGCCTAAAGTCACAAACAAATGAACACCACTTTGTGTCCCCTATGTCAGATCAGTGGTCAAGCTTAGTAGCTGGGTATCAATCTGCGTCACCGCAGTAACACAGGAGTCTGTAACTGCAGGATAATCAGGTCCAACTCAAATCTTTACTGGATCGTTTACATCACTTACTTAGAAGCACAACACATTATAGCTGTGACATTGACCCACATTAGGGCACCCACATGGTTGAGGTAAATAATATGTAAGTGTAAAGCCAATATAGTGAGTAAACGGGCAAATAACATTTCAGGGTTTTTTAAATTATTGTCAATCGTTTTCATATGCGTTGGGATGGGTGGTGGGGTTTAATATTTTGTCTGGTTTTCACCACGGCCCACATGAGCTAAATGACATCCCTGATAACTTTACAAATAACTTACATGGCAAGTCACTATAAAGCACATGTTTCAAAAATAATGGAAGGACCTTTCATACCTGTTTGAAGATTTCTTCCATGTCCTTCAATTTCTCCTGTATTTTGGGAGCAATTGTAGCTTGATTGTGGTCCTTCTAAGGGGGCAACAAATAAGACATTATTAGTTATAATAAGACATATTATAAATATTATATTAAATTTTTTATAACGCCGTGCTATCTCTCCATATATGTGAGTGCATCTGTTATGTGTTGCCACAGGTTCTTTTGGCACAAGTATAAGACATAATAGCACCTGCTGATTCCTACAGACACTTTTACTGGCTGCATTACAGTTGTGACACTTTGCAGAGGAGATCAGGTACTCACACAATATTCCATGTTGTCTTTGAGTCTCATAAAGGCATGTGTGAACCTGTCGGGGTCCTTCACGTCACTGTTCCACAGCTTCTTGAAGACATGATCCTCATAGATTCCCAGAATCTTGTTGACCCCAGCGACATTCAGCGTCTTCTGCTAAGGACAGTTGACATCAACATTTCACATCAGTACACTGCCACTACATTTTGATTACATATCGATTCAGGCAATCCTCCCACTAAGCCCTTAACTGTGAAGTCTATTCTCACTCTTATAACTGAGGAATAAGGCAAACATCTAACATCAGTTATATTGTTGTATTACATTAAATTACACTGAAACTACAACAAAAACTAAATAATATAGACATTAAATTAAATACTTAATTTGTTTTGCTTACCTTCATAAAGAATCTGGGCACGTATCTCTGGTGTCTGCTCAGGCCTTTGTTGACATTCTAGAGGAAGTAAAGATCATTAGTCATGAATGCCTATTCATTTTGGACCTTCTTTCACCTCTCCCTCACCTCTTTCACCTACTTAGCACTATCCTCTTCCCAAACTTACAGGTACAACTTTGTTGATGTCCTTTAAAGTGCGCAGCATGTCCTTGATCATCTGTGGATTGATGCGCCTGACCAGACAGTCCACCTGCTCGTACCTCTTCCTCTTCAGAGCTGGGCAGGAGCGGATGAGAGCTGCCAGGGACAGGAGAGTCAGGATCGTCCAGCGCATCGTGGCAGAGCAGAGCAGAGCGGAGCAGAGGTTACGTGAGACCAGTGTGACCAGCACACAGTGAGGTGTGTGGGGCAGGTGATGTTTCATGGCTTTTATAGGCTCAGCCTCTGGGGCCTGAAGAATTCCCTCAGCATGGTGTCTCTGTGCTGCGCCCCTGCCGGCCACATGCTCTTAACTGAAGCGAGAGAATATAGGTTAATCTGAGTGCACACTTGCGCTCCTGTGCAGCCCACATTTCCTGCACATAATACAGCTTTTGCTCTGATCATGTACTGGAAAAGAATTAGTAAACTGTTTATAAAAGAACACGCAATGCAACTACGCCTGCTATTTTAGCTTTAGCATATACATACACACATTCACACACACACGCGTACACACACACACACACACACAACCCCACATAAGTGCATATATATGTATGTGCTTGTGTGTGTGTGAATGTGTGTATGTATATACAAAGTAATATATGTGTCTATACTTTATTTTATTAATACATATACATTTCTATATAATATGCATAAATTTAGCTTTAAGTTTTAAGTAGCACAGAAATAAGAACAACACCGAATTCTAAATGCGATGGAATGTATTCTCTGTAAACCAGTTTAAGCAAAACATTGGACTATTAATACTTGTAATATTATATAGATTTTATATAGATTTTGTAAATTTAAAGTAAATGGGATTCTCTATATACTTCTGGTGCTTGAGATATGGAGAAAGTATATTAACAAGATACTTCAAGACATTTTCAGGAGACACTCTAGGTCACACTATGTATATCTGACTAGATGTCCATTAAAACAAATATCAGAGGTGCTACTCCATAACCACACGGCCAGAAAAGCATATTGAGACGTTTTTGTGACGTAATTACGTTCTTTACTGTATACCAGTAAATACACGTAGATTGTTCCAGTTCTACTTAACGTGCAAAATATTTCAGCGCTTGTGGCCGGAGCTATTTTACTGTACAACATACAGTAGCTACGTCTGATGGAACAGTGAAATTTTGTTGAGTACAGAGATTTCTGCTTTAGAAATTTGGGTGTCAGGAAGCGTGCTAGTGACTCACCCCTTTATTGTGGGACAGTTGTGTGTTTTATGAAGATAGCTACATCTGCATGTGTAAAACCCTGCTCCAATCTGGCTCTGCCCATTTAAACTCATTGACATTTGCTAAAACTTTCAGCCAAATGATGGTGTAATCCAACTTCTGCCATCTTCCTAAATCAGGTCACCCACCCACCAGACTGAATACAGAGCTGACCCAGATAGACAACTTACCGACAGGGTTCCAACAAGAACCTCCTTGCAAAGACGCGTGTTTGTCAGGGTATGAGTCAGTAGGGCGTGAGAGGAGCACTCACTTCAGCAGTCAGGGTGTCAGTGAACTCGACGGTGGGCCTAGTGGTCATGGTTTAGTGCTCGACCGCTCAGAGACACATGACTGCTGGGATTTGCAGATCACACAATTCAAAAACTTAAGAGAGCTGAGTAGTTCAATTTTCACGAAACGTGCACTTATAAACGTACAGCATGAAATCACCATGCTTATGATGCTATTTTTTTCAGTTTGTGCCAAAAAAGAAGCAAACTAATGAGGTCATCTGACTTACAAATGGAAACTATGTCAAAATGAAGCAAAATGCAAAAGTTTGGCACTAAAGCACACATCCTCTACGACATACTTCTGCACATGTGAAACCAATAAAAGGTGGTGTGTGCAAAATGTATTATGGAACATCCTTATAGAAATTATAATAAAAGTTCAATAAAGATAATTGAAACCTGTCATTTATATGGTATTCATACTCTTGACTGTATATTGCCTTTCTTTTACTGAATGGGAATATTATGGGTTGTATTATGCCACACCAAATCTATCCCTATATCAGTGTCTCTTTCCTGCAAGTCCATAAAAATATGTTCAAGGTCCTGTTCACGGTAGTTTTTGTTTATTCTATAGGTGATGGAAAACGTCAGAGGAAATTTTGGGAGGGGGCGTCCTCGAAAGCCACCAAGGAAAGAGTCATTATCACTCTGAGTCTGTTTAGAGACACAGTGTCCCTCCCATACCAGTATGATGTAACAGAAGAAATGCCGCACTGGTTCCGGTGCCTGGAAAACCTGATTTTACCCAGTCGCAGTAAGCTTTACCTGCAGGGTGGGGCCAACAGCTACTAAAAATACCACTGAACTCATTTCTAACAATGTTATAATCTAAAATTTGACAAATATTTTACCATCTAGATAAGACTACAGGTTAGACCAACAAGTGGAAACTCTTCCACTTCTTTACTCCTTCATTACTGTGACTTTCCTTTCATCACTCTGGACTTTCTCACTCTCACATAAACCAGGAAGTTTACTTAGCTCAGGTGTCAAGCGTGGTGTTGGCTTTCTCTTTTTGGAATGAAAGGCATCCACGCTGTTGCAGCTCTATTGTCCCCGTGTGTAAACAAGGAGTTGTACTTCCACGGATTTACACCTCACTGATTCATAGACCAGTATATACCAGGGGTCACCAACCTTTCAGAAACTGAGAGCCGCTTCACAGGTACTGAGCCATACACAGTGCTCCCAGTTTGATAATCTAAACTTCATGTATAATAAATAATGTTTTAAATGCATTTTTAGATATTGTCATTTTCAAATTTATATAAATGCAAATGTGATTCAATAAGAATAGCAACAGGATAAAATAAAATGTTAGACACTGCTCACCGGTGGGTTGTGCTATTTTTAGAACAGGTCCACGGGTTACTCATGTGGCCTTTGGGGGAACCATGTTGGTGATCCCTGATTTATTAGACTTCATGATATTCTAATTAATTAATTAATTCCATATTTAATCATTTTGTCTATTAAAAGGGTATACTACTATGAATCCTAATATTATTCACCATCTTCACAATTAGAATCATAATAAAATCATAGTAATGATAAAGGAAACCAAATGTATTCACTGTGAAGAGAATCTGAGATTCCTGAGAAAATGCTAAAGGTCCCAAAATAGGGGGGAGGGGACTCATCTGCCAAGCTTTTCTGACACAAGAGTAGAACGTCGCATGTAAACAGTTTGTACAATCCACGTTTGCAAACTAAGCTGCGGGAATGTCTTGTATTGAATTTGCCTTTATGTGACAACCATTAACACAATTACATATGACATGACTGTCCATTCAATTAGAATTGGGATATGATCATCTAAACATTAGTTCATTTGGTGTATAATCATATAAAAACAAGATAGATATATAAAAATGTATCAAGGGTGGAAATAAAATACAAGAAAAGCAAATAAAATAGACCCTTTAAAGTTTGTTTAATAAAGCTGAAAATCTTTTCAAACAAAAGCTGTACTTGGCAAATTGATGACCCCTCACTAGTTTTATTGCTATTACACACATGAACACTAAAAGAATGTCTTATAAATGTAAAAAAAAAAAAATGTACCGGAGTACCATGGCTGCACGTCTGACCTGTGTGTAGGACGTACATCAGACTCACTCACTACTGGCGTTTTGAACATGTGAAACTAAACACAATGATGAAGAACCCGGTCTGAATGCTGCAGTGAGCAGGTTCCTCGCAATGCAGACTCAATATGAGGTCATTTTCCAAATGCCTGACTCTTATTTTGTACACTTGAAATATGTCATTGAGATCCAGTTTAAGATATTTTACTATGAAATATCATCAAACTGTTACTGTTACGTGAGCATGACACTGCCTCGTCCTTGCTGGCCAGAAGAGCCTGGTTTACTTCCCCATATGGACCAAAGTCGAATGGAGCAAAGTCAAAGCAGGACAAATGACTTTCCCTTTCATTTATGTCTCTCCTGGAAGACGGTTTTAAAGCAAGAGAGCACAACTCTTCTGCATGGTCTCACCACGTCACTTTTTCACCACACGGATACATGCTTAGCAGACTTTGCAGAGTCATGCCATTCATAAGACAGTCTTGTCCTTAAGGGAAGTTAGACCACTCTTTGTGGATCATAAATGTTAATCACTTTGTTTTGCCGGCTGAATGTTTCCCGAAATTTCCAGGAACTTGAAATCTGAATGGAAGCCGTATGTAGTTCACTAGACTATAAATAAAAATTAAAAAAAAAAACAGGCTTACAGTTCCTTGTTCCTGAAGCTCAAGCACACAACAGCATCTCATAAATGACTATAATGCTGCCTCAGCGTGTAAATATTTTCCTCCTGCTGGATTTTATAGTGGATCATTTCATGTTATTTTTCTCAGTAGCCCCAATTCAGCACCGATAGCTCTGAAAGGCGCATCACACTGTTCTCATTAAGCGCCGTCGTTTAAGGTGTGTAAAAGTTTTGACACACTTACATAGTTCCCACATGCTTTCCTCAGGACCAAGACAAAGGTCAGAAAGAGAATGCCTGAATGAATGGAGTCTAAGGAAGTCAAACATTGTGCTTTTAATTGTTATAGATTGTTATATGGTAATAATCAGTGGAAAGTAATAACCTGTCCAGACGTATCTAATATGACATCTGTAGGCCCAGTGAAGTTAATAACCCTTGAAATAACACATATCTGGCTCAGAAAATGAGGGGGAAATCCAGTTCATCCAGTATAATAGGCATTACAGACATAAGGGCTTATTTAGTATGGGGTTAGATTTGTAATGTGAGATGTTAATTTAAGACTTGTAATTCAATATTTTATCAAATGAATGTGGTCAAAAAAAAAGCCAGCCTCACATTGTTGTACAAATGAAAAGACATCAGATTTTTTTTAATGCTTTTATTGAATCTCTGACAAACCAGTGCCAATATGCAAATAAATAAATATAAAATATCTATCTCGTCAATAACATTCAAGTCATTTGTAGAAATCCATTTTTAAATAAAGCAATATCAAAGAACACTTTTTTTGTAATTAAATATAAAAGAGACTTTTAAAAAATGCTTTTATAATGCATTTACATTCCAGTGCCCTGGCTTTGGACTTGCATTCCAAGCCAGTTCATGTTTGTGGCCACGTGTGCGACCTTACAATGTCATGCAACAGCAGAAATCACACACTGTGTGAATCTACTGTCCATACAAACATCACTTATTAATGATAGTACAATAAATACAGGAAATAAATACCACCTTAATAAATAGCAATTTGCATATTAAATGAGAAAACAGCAATGCTTCAAAAACACTTCAGATCAGAAACAAGAGGGAGTGTGCCGACCGGTCAGCGGCTCTTCAGAGCTTCAGGCCTGGGGTCTGCAGCTCTCATAGAGGTAGTGGAAGAGAATGTCAATCTCGCCGATGGCCTTGTTGTGAGCTGTGGAGTCGCTCTGAAATAGGAGAGCAACAAACACGGTTGAAACACAAAGCTTGTTATTCTGCAACACTTATAATGCAGTGAAAATCATATAGATTCAACACAGTTACGAGTGAGGAGTAATCTGAAGACCTATTATTTAGTTTAATTAATATCAAGTAGATCAATGTGTAAGTTGAGAACTGAAGCCAACTGCTTCTCTGTTCTCTTAATTTAGCTCATTATTATGTGAACCTATCAACCGTTCAATGCAGACTGAGATCCGGCTGAAAAGTGCTCGGTGATCAGTTTTACATTTTCAAACATATTTACCTTGTACATGTCTCCAGCCCTTTCCAGGTTCTTCATGAAGACGTTAAAGTGCTCCATTCCCACCGTGCTGGAGCTCTGAAAAAAAAAAAAAAAAGCAGAAAGATGATTAATGAGAGCGTGCTTTTGGTGTGAGAGGCCTGTTGACCAAAATGAGTCCATGCACTGTGGCTACTTACGCAGTGCGACTCCAGGTCCTGGGCCACCCTGTGCAAGTCGGGCCTGACCAGGTGCAGCCGAGAGTAGCTGCCGGTGACGTGGTGAAGAATGTGGTTCAGATAATGCTTCAGAATTTTGACGTTAGGGCAGCACATTTGTCCATCCTAAGAAAAACAGACATGCAATTAGATGCAGTAGAAGCCATACACACACGTATGCAAAGTTATACAATTATGCATTTATATGCATATATGTTGTGCACACACACATACATACCGGTATACAATTATGCATTTACATGTATATATGAATGCTATTTGATCTTTACACTCATACACATACCTGCAGCTTCTCGTTGGGGATTACTGGGATGAGACGGGTCTCGTGATCTCTGTCTCGCTCCTGCGCCTGCATGCACAAAAAACACACTCGTGAACACACTCTCTGAAATTTTGCATTTCGGAGCAATTTTGAGGACGTGCAATGCGCCCAAACCCCCCATCCACCCCTCCCCTCTGACTTACGTCTTTGGTCATCACTCTCAGGTTGTTCCAGGTGGCCCCGCTGTCCAGAGGGGGGGAGCGCGGGGGGAGACGCAGCGGGCGCGGGCTTGCGGCGCACAGAGCGAGGAACGAGAGGAGCACGAGCAGGATCTTCATTGTGTGCACGTGGCTTCTGTGCTTCAGATTTGGGATGTAGTTCTTCTTCTGTTTAATAAATGTTTGGATGTGCTCTGGTAGCCGCAGGGCTCGCGCTTTATAGTCGCACCGCTGGCCCACATCTGCCCCTTTCTCTACGTCACTGCGGTGTGATGTCACCTCCCTACACCTGAGTTTATCAGGTCACGGCTGACTCACATTATTGCTGTGGAACTCACGTTGTTGGGTTTGGAAATTTGCAAAGAAAAAGCACGTTGCCGTGCGCGTATCCAGGCGCGCGCCGATTGCAGCAGCAGGTCTTTATTATTAGAGCCAGAAAAAAATCCCCACCGTGCGATGACGTCCAGACACGGTCCTGATTATAACTCGGTTTATTGTATTTACACACCTCGGCACCGGGAAGAGGCTCTCTCTTGTTTTCTTCTTTCCTTTTTTGTTCCAATAGTCCCACCGTGCGTCGTTGCTACGAGACTCTCCACGGGCACTTCAGATTATCAAACCTTATTATTAAAAAGAATAATAACAACAATAATACGGAGGTTGCAGCAGCTCGCGCCTGACGTCACCAAGGCGTGTGCAGGTGCAGTGGTGGTGTTGGTGAACCGGACTGACCCAAACAGCAGCTCGAGAGGAAACGTATCCTGACTCCGTGTAAACAGTCCCCGTGCATGTGATCACCTGCATACTTCCTGCAGGAGAACCTCCACACGGCGGGAGCAGGAGAACCTGTCCCAGACAGAGCGCACTAATCCCTCAGTTTCCGAGAGACAATCTATCTGTTTGTCCGTCTCTACTGTGAGTTAATGTACACAGTATTTACTATACGCTTAATATTTACCAAAAAAATACGTTCAATGTTCTTTAGAAAATGTCATAACGATATATTGTTTTATTAATCACCACTGACCTACAAATGTCTCCTGATATAATTCAAATGAATTAAAGGACAGTCTAAACTCTGCATCACCACATCCAGTTAGTTAGTAGGATGTAAGACGTGCACTTTTACATATTATTTACATATTTGAAAGAAAGCTTTAATTTATAGTCATTCACCCAACAACTTTCCAGTCTTAAACAAGAATAAAAGATGCAGTTTAAAAAAAATGGTCAAGTGACATATTCAGCCTATGGCAGCTTAGTCTAGCACATTTGTACTGAAGTTATAAAGAGTGCTTCATGCCGGGCTTCTTATTTTATTCAGGCACATAAACAGTGCATGCAGTCTGAGCAGAGGCTGTAAATCAGTCTTAATTGTCTTCGACAGTGATTTTCCCAAACTGGGAACCACCCAGAGACGCTGGGGGAATGTCAGAAGAGGATGGCATTTATTTTTAGTTCAGTCTTTGCTTCTGAATAGTGCTGTGTAGTTTTACACGATAGCTATACTTGAGTGATAGCTATAACTATCGCAGGCTCTCCTACACAGGTGTATGTGCCCTAATATGATCGCTGAGCATTGCCATTCTGATTAGAAATCTCTGAGCAGCACTCTAGAGTGAACCACCATCCTTATTTATTCAGTGTTATTCAGTGTCACAGACCACATATTACATAACTGATATTTCAATAAATACAACATCTCACATAGTATAGCTGTCAGAAGAAAACCATGTATTCCCATTTTAATTGTTTTTCATTCCAAGAGTAGTCCATCTGGAACTTCAGTTTGAAAATAGCAGCTGCCCTTTACATTATGGTGAAAAAAGAACATGGGTCTTAGAGAAATGTCCCAAAATGACTTGGAATAAAATCTCTTCACATCAGGAATGTGTTTGATTGTCCTGTAAATATATACTTTTGGAGATATGAGGGTTTTGTTTGACAGCAACATGCAATATGTGCAAGTGAGGAATGAGGGGGCCTGTAAAATGTTTGGGAATCACTGTCCTATGGGTAAAAAAAAAATATGGTTGTTTTTTTTATTTGTAGATTTTTAGAGACTTTGGAAAACACTCAGAAAATATTTAAAATTTGCAATAAGTTTTGCCTTGACAGATGTCTCTACTGCCCACATCGCATATCTTGTGAGCAGTTTATTATACCCTTTTGCAGAAGCATGCATCTTATGTTTTCATGAGTTTACATAAGTGAAGTGAAAGTGATCATTCTGTTATACGTGAACACACCACTGCACACAGTGTGAACAGCACGACATTCTTCCTCTGCATTTAACCCTTTCACCAAGTGAAGCAGGCGGCAGTCATGAACACAGTGCCCGGGTAGCAGTGTGTGGGGACGCTCAGGGTACCTCAGAGGTGCCTAGTGGTCTTTCTGATCGCAGGGCGAATGCCCTAACCACTAGGCTACCAGCTGCCCCAAAATAATACTGTTATCTCCTCAAGAAGCCCCTTCGTACAAAAGGAATTATGGGACTGAACGGTGTCCACACTTGGGACTGATGTCACATGACATATAGGTACTTTTTATTGATCTTTTCTTTCTTCAGCCAGCCTATACGAGTGCACTGATAATGATGATACTGTGATATGTCACCTCATACAGACCTGTCTTTAAAATACATTGGATATATAGTCTATAGTCATTTTGCCCATGTCAGCAAATCTAATGCCATGTGCCAATAATTCTGAATATTTTTAAAACACAAAACAATAAGTTTATTAAAGTATAAACATCTAACCACAAATGAGAACAAAAATAGGGACTTATACAAATATTGTTTTTATTAATTTTTTTGTTTTGCATGATTCAAACAATTAAAAAAAACCCACATAAATCATATGTACACTGTTTAAAATATGGGCTATGTCATTTGAGTTTGTATAAAACATACTAAACATATTAAAAGATAACTTCAGTTCTTTTACTCTAAAACATTGCACACAAGTGTTACTCATCTGTGAAATTACACTTACACCACACTATAAAAAAGTGCAAAGCTGTGATTTCCGTTCATAGACCCTGATTAACTCTTTCCCCAAAAGTCTTCTTTCCTCCGCTGAGCACGCTCCAGCACCTGAGACGCCATGCAGCAGGAAGCTGCTGACCTGGACGAGATCTGCGACATCCTGTCTTCTAAAGATACGACATAGACAGTAGATGCTAACATTAACGTTCATAAGGATCCTTTAGAAACAATTAAATAGATATAAATGCTTTTTTTTTTTAAATATGCTTTTCTTGATCAAACTAAGGAATACGTCATTTAAGCCTACTTACACATAAAATCCAGCAACATCTCCAATTTAAAATTATTAGATGCTTTCAGCACGTGCACCACATCAAAGGACAATGAATGCCGAAACTAGGTTGCTGTGCACTCTTGACAGACAACCTGATTCTTTTTGTGTTTAACCATTCAGATAAAATGCTGATTTTGTATGTAGCATGTTCATCTGGAAATTACCCTTTTAAATGAACTTTAACTCTTTTGTTAATACAGTTATTTTACCGTTGTCAGACACCCCAGAATCACTGGAAGGAAACGCAAACTGCCCTCGCCGGTGGGGTCCCAGGTTACCTTTAAAGAAAGCCAACATGAAATAACAACTTAAGTCTTTTGTTAGTGGTCTATAGCTCTTAATGTAAAAATCCTATTGTATAGCTGCCCATGTCACTCAAATTAAAATGGATTAGACAATATTTTATTGTCATAATATTTCAGCAGCTAATGGTGAGCTACGTCATTGCTACGTCAAACCTTTTCAGATCCTGAGAACAAACAAGAGGCTATGAAAAGATATCAGCGTCACATATCTACACTAAGTTTTACATTTCAGTGGGTAGCAGTTGAGCGGTGTAGTCATGTAGTCCCATGTGAGTGAGGAAAACTCCACTTGTTAGAATTCCACTATAAGACTTTCCATGAAACTTGTTAGGTGGGTGATGTCAGACTAATCCCAGGGGGCTTGACATTACACCAGATTTCAACATGGCCAGGTTGTGTGATCATCTGGAGGTGAGCATCTGCAGACAGTGGGTGGAAAAAAACAGCCACTACATGCAGACATGTTAATGGAAAAAAACAACCAGAAAGAGAGAGAGAGAGAGAATGAGAGAGAGAGAGGATGGGAGACTGACCTAAATTACTCTCCTGATCTTTCTGGCGGTAACTTAACCTCCCTCTTTTCACCCTGACAGTAAATGAGTCATTGTCACGTTTCTATGGCCATTCTCTTTGGCTTTCGTACTCCACCAATGCAACAGGCCGGTCACATTGGTGTAA
Source organism: Clupeocharax schoutedeni (assembly GCA_037974565.1). Lineage (NCBI taxonomy): Eukaryota > Metazoa > Chordata > Actinopteri > Characiformes > Alestidae > Clupeocharax > Clupeocharax schoutedeni. The sequence goes on from JBBPDH010000124.1 coordinate 19,462,345, forward strand.
ATGTGCTTGGGTCAGATGAACACCTTTTGAGTTGTTCATACTTAAAGCAGATCAAAAGCTGGAATATGAAACCGATTAAACATACCGTTGTGCTGAAACTCTGGGTTCCTCAGAGTACCCTGGATTCTGTTGGCGTGTGGTGAGCTGCTGCCTGTAAGCCTGGCACTGCTTGCTTGTTTGTGAGAAGCTCTGGCTGGTTTTTGTTCTGGAGAAGGTTCAAGGGAGTCCCATGTGTCTTCTCTCAGAGGAAGCGGGTCAACTGTGGCCATTCCTGCAGCGGGGGAAGAACGGGGCAAGCTACCGTTCTCAGCCTGTGTAATGACAGAGTTTTACTTTTGGCCAACAGCACACATGCAGTTACATTTCTCAGAGTGTCTATTTCCCAAATGATTATGAACATCAATATTCATGTAAATAATAAGCAAGACAGCTTACTCAGAAGTCTTTAACTTTTCAGCGTTCTAAAACCTTAAGACACACACTTCAATTTCACACTCTAAATTATAATGAATTCCTAAATCATTTATTGTGAATGATTAATAGCCCCACAGTTCAATTTAGATATACACTACCATTCAAATGTTTGGAGTCACTGGTCTGTATTTGTCTGAAAATGCCTAAATATTTAGTAAGTTAACAACCTTTAGGAGTAGCATCTCACAGCTTGTCCGTTTTCAGAGGATGGTATTAGTACCTTTCTAGGTGCTTCCACAGGTGAGTCCTGATTGAGGTGTCTGTAAGGTGAGTGTACTTTGCCTAGTGGTGCTTCGCTTCTCCTTGCTGCCCTTGACGTATTCTTTGTCTTCTGCGGGGACACCAGCATAGCACCTCCTGACAGGTAGAAGGAAAACACCTGCATCAAAACTGGATTCTTCTTCATATCTTTGATATGGTCAGACGATGACCAAATAATGGTAGCACTTCAGTCTCTAACAACAGTCTCTGTAGTGTTGTTATAATGTTAAGAAAGGCAGATCTGCTATCATATTGAACAGTTGGGAGAAGCTGATGTGTACTGAAGCCTTTCTTTAACCACTTAAAAAAGAAACTTCTACATGTTAAAAGGAGAATGAAAGATGAGTCATGAGACCACATCACTTTCTTCCACTGCTTAAGATCTACACTGTGCAATCATTACAGCAAGACAGATTACAGATTACACATAGCTTCAAAACAGATTAAAATAGCTTCTAAACAAAAGTAGCCATGTTGATGTGAAATACTGTGATATGTTTTTAAAATGAACAAATAAATACATTTAATAGTGTTAATTTAGAGTGTATTTTAAAGTTAATGAAAGTAAATGAATTTAAACGTTTATTAAAATAATTAGTGATCATTTTGAGCATTGTTTCTCTTGATCCATTATGTCTGTAAATGCTAGTGACTGGCAGACCTAAAGTGCTTGGTAGATTTCTCACTTGTGGGACTAATAAAGGCTCAACTTATCTCATCTCTCTTATTTTATTTCAATTAATGTGTCTAGTTGGTCATTAATAAACTGCCATAAATCCTCTGTGTTCACAGTTAAAATCAGTTTTGGGATCAAATGAAGGCTTACTCTACTAGCAGAAATGCAGGTAATGTGATCTAAGGGACCGGCTTTTTTGTATACACCATATAGCCATAACATAAAAGACCTCTGTGGTATATGCTCTGCTGTGGTATCAGGCACCAAGATGTTAGCAGCAGATGTCCTGTGCATTGCAAAGGGGAGCCTTAATGGATCTCACTAGTCCACCACATCCCACAGATACTCGATGTGAAAAAGGTCTGGGGAGTTTGAAGGACAAGTTAATGCCTTGATCTCTTTACTGCTGAAAGAGGCAAGTGCCATTAGGCAACACAGCTGTCTGGAGAAATGTTTAAGCAGATGATGAACATCAAAATAGCTTCCCCATGAATACCAGTACCAAAGCCAGATGGTGCCCTGGTGGTTATGGAGATACCCATATGATCGGAAGGATGTGGGTCTGAATCCCAGGACTGACAGTGGCACCACTGAGGTACCCTTGAGCAAAGTACCTCCTCCACACACTCACACACTGCTCCCTGAGTTGCTTGCTGCCCATTGCTTCACATGGGTGAATGGGTTAAATGTTAACACAGTGTGATATGCTGTGGTGTCTTCACACATGACAAAAATGGCCACTTTACACAAAGGTTTCTTTTCCACACAGCCCCATCTAAAAATTTTGCACAGATACAGAACTACAATGTTAACTGTGCTAACTGCGGTCACGGTACACATATAGTTCACAAAGTTCCCATATAAACTGTGTTGCCTTGTTTCTGTAAATATTAAAAACCCCACTTTACACCATAGGTGCCTGCAGGGAGTGCATGACAAAGACGGTAAACATGTGGGAGTTTGCCAAAGTGTTCAGAGTTTTTATTTAAATGGGGAACAGAGAAACACAAAACTGGGCGGTCTAGTGTTACTTGTTGTGACAGGCTTTAATCATAGTGAAACTGCTTCTAGAGTTTAATGGATTCATGTCCAAGCTGGGTAACTGACTACTGATAATGTTTTAAGCTCAATGTTTGTCAAGAAATGCTGTGTTAGTGGTAGATGGCTGGGCAATGGACATGATCTGCACTTGTTACCAGTCATTGGAGTTGTGCGATCATGATGGGTCCTCTGTGCAGACAGCATGTTTTTCAGCCTGGGTGTAGGTAACCTGCCCTCATCGGTGGAGCTTCTAGAACCAGCTGAGGGTGATGAGTGCTCACTTGCTGGCACTATGACCCTAAATGACAACACCTCATGTAAAATTCATAATTAAATCTAGAATCAGCACACAGTAAAGACACACAGTAAAGGCGGAAAAAGAATCTGCCCTCATCTGATGAAAAATTTAGTTTTAAACTTAGATAATTCAAATATGCTAAGTAGCCTTGGCAAATAATTGATATTCATGAATTTTACTTTATGTTGCGCAAATTATCATTCTTTCATTCTTTTTCACTTGACTGACATGATTAGGCCCACCAACCAATCGGCTCACTGTTGCATGTGACACTATAATAGGAAGCCATTATTGTTTATTGTATCTGCTATGTATTGTTTAGGCTGCTTTCGTATGCTTCAGTAGCTCACAGAAGTGGCAAAAAGGAAATGTGAAAAGGACCCATTATCATAGACGTAATTTACGCTGGGAATGCCAGGAACACGTCCCTTCCACTTTTTGCTGTGGGCCATTTCATCCAAGCCAGTTTTTGAAAAATCAGTACATCAGGAATGTAGCCTTGCGTGCACTGCTGAACAGGAGAATCCCATGGCATTCACGTCAAAAAAATAAATAAAATTCTAGCCACGGCAACAAATACAACCCCCAAATTCATGTAGTGCACAATAAATGTAACGTAATATGTTTAAATGTAACATTCGTTGTAAATAAGAAGAAAAATGTGAAGGCTGTAATGAGGTAAGCTACAATAATCAAGATACATAAAGAATCATTTTATAATCACATAGGTATGCTGAAAAGAAATAACATGAATGGTAATGTGCCTGGAAATCCCCGCCGTAATGCAAGGCTTTAAGGCTTGTAAATGACGAGCACAAGTTTACCTAAACATGTATTGTTCCGCCCATTACTATGAGCTTGGAATTTCAGTGACGAAAGGGAAAGTAATGTTGACAGAAAATACAAGAAGTTGCTAACTGTCACAGTACATCTCAATTGATGTTTGAATTGGGAAAGAAATGGTTTGCCACTTACTTCTCCCTTTTGTCCTCTGAATGCTCATTTATATCTTCTTCCTCATCTGACTCGTTTCGTTCCTGATGTTTTATTTCTGTCACGCCCCTCTCACAAGGACTTGCTTCCTCTTCCCATGCAAGTTTCCTCTGCACAGGAAGGGTGGGGCCCTTGGAAAGCCCAAGCTGGTCAAGAGAGCTCCTCCGACTAGTTGACAAGGAGACAGATTCCCGAGGACTAGTGCTGCCCCTGACACTATCCACCCTTCAATAGTACAGCACACAAAGAGTTTTAGATAAATAATAAAGTCACTGCTAAAGGCACAGATATCTTAAACTGGACAGAGGAGAACCATCATAGTTTAATTTGTATAATGATTGTGTAATAACTGTGTACCAATTTCCCCTAACCACAGATAATGTCAATCAGCCAAGACATGTCTGAAGTCTTTCACACTGGAGGTGCCAGACAGTGTAGCTAACAAATAATGGAAGTATCAGAAAGTATACAAGCAACTTTTTGGGATTTAGGCATTCAGATTTCACAATGAGTGGTTTCCATTACTTGTTTGCTACTTAGTCTCAAAATAGTCTCAAAACTAAATAGGCCAAAGTTAGAAAACATGAATGACTGACTACACTTAGAATAAAGGCAGGGCAGTATATAAAATGTTTGAACTGGTAGTGCTGTATGTGCTAGCACAAATTAAAATACTGATGAGATGGCATGACAATACTAAAACATATAATTCCACAAAATAGAACAATTTGTCCATATACAGTAACCTCCCGCTTTTCATGGGGGTTACCTTCTAAGAATACCTGCATATATTGAAAAACCGTGGTGTTGTATTCTGGTGAAGCAAAACCCTAAATATGCCCCAAAATATGCTCTCAGAACACTTTGATTTAATTTTAATGCATTACCCTTATAATAAAGGTAAAGGTAACCCCGTATTCGCCTCTTTCAACTTAATTTACAGTAATAAAAATACAGGGCTTTAAGGACAAAACAAGAGAAGCACTGATTCTGTTATGCAGCTGCCACAGATGATTCAAAATGAGAAATAAATAATCAGAATCAGAAAACTTTATTGATCCTAGAGGAAATGCTAAAGAAACGGGTCGATACGGCCAGCCGTGTTAGCATCAGCAGCGTGTGGTGAGCCAAAACAAGACTCGTACACAAAAGAAACGTTGAAAAAAACTTTCTCTACCCACATGTTTAGACAGGGAATACTAATACTACATAAACTGAGATAACTGTTAAAATTGGGGAAAATTTTTTAAAACACTAAAATACGAAGGCAAGACATGGAGCAGTCATGTTCCAGTCATGCTGTAGCAGGCTGGCGTCTGTGCACTACATAACATTCTCAGATTTTCAAACCTCCTGCCTCTAAGAACAGTGAGTCTGAAATGCTCCCAATCAGCAGCAAGGAGTAATAAATAACAGTATTTTACCATTTCAAGATGCACTTTCTATATTTATACATGGACATATTTTATATGGAAATGGAACTGAATTTACATATTTGATACAATATTTGTGAGTTATATTTATCTTGTTAATTTAGCATGAAAATACTATATATATATTGCCACAAAAAAGCGGGGAAAAAAGTTTCTCAGAAAAAATGAATCTGTGACTGCTGATCTGCATCAGCAAGTGAGGGGTTACTTTATCACAAAACTGGCACAGCAGTTCACACAACTGCACCTGAGGAGATGATCTCAGAACCTGCTACACACACCAAAGTGTGAGTTCATGAATAATTGACAACAGGTGTCATGAGCATGTGATTGTGGATGTTTTTTCTATTCACACCGGATTAATTTCAGGCTCAGGTTCTTTTAGAGTGTGTTGTGTTGTATAACCCTGGTTAATACATAACATTTGGATGGCCTAGGGGCAGCTGGATGGCCTAGTGGTTAAGGCATCCGCTCTGCGACCAGAGAGTCCGTGTTCGATCCCCAAGGCCGCTAGGCACCACTGAGGTACCCTGAGCAAGGTACCATCCCCATGCACTGCTCCCCGGGCGCCGTGTTCCTGGCTGCCCCCTGCTTCACTTGGTGAATGG
>JBBPDH010000124.1:19517462-19530050 GCA_037974565.1 Clupeocharax schoutedeni
AGATAATGAATCTTATATAATGTAAGTACAAATCGCTCCAAATGAAGCTGGATTTCCTATCTGCACAAAAGGGTTAAGGCATTAGAATCACTACAGTTCACAGTTCACACTATAGTGCAGTACAGTGCAGTTCAGAGTATACAACTCATTCTTGTAATCAGGAATCTTGATTGTTATGGTTTGCCTACTCTACAACAAGAAATCTTGAAATATATAAATCTCGGACCAGTCTCTGGTCCCAATACTGCGTTTTTGTCCCAAAAACATGTGCCTGAAATAACACATGGAGATACCTTGGGTGACACAGGGCTTATTTAAGAAGCAACTAATCTGAGTTTTTTGTTTGTGGATTTGCAGGGAAAAAAGTAATGAAAGAAGTAAACATAAATGTTTATCTAGGGTTTCCCCCTCATCTCATGTCTTTGGGCTCTCATTGGCTGTAGCTGTAGCCACACTGCCAGTCACAACAATTTTCATACTTCAGGAATTGGACTCCTGTTGTTTAGTCTGTTAGAATTCTATTGGGCATCAGTGAGCCTCTGGGATGGCAATTCACATTGCAGCGATCAAGAGCAAATACTGATGGTCTCTAATCTTTTGTCATTGACTTCCAGAAACTGTTGGTGAGTCTAAAATTAGGGCTACAATCGTCTTGGTCCTTGTCAAACCAGGTTTACACTGTCAGCTTCTCTTATTCTTAATAACACAGTAGAATGAGGTCTCTTTGACATTAGCTGTCGAGTTGTTTCTACCGAAGGCCGCTGGCAGGCTGATGCGTGTCTGTGTTCCATCCACGAGAGATGACCCTATTTTTTTGTCCAGGTTCTTGTTAAGGCAGCTGTGTGTACGGGGTTCTTTCTGTTCCTTTTGCACATGAATAGGCATTTCTTCCTGCCTTATGTTACATAACACAGCCTATATCTTATGATCCCAGCGTTGCTGTAATTCCTCTCTGAGCCGCAATGAGATCATGTGAGCGAGACTGTAAGACACCCTAAAGTGTTTCTTTGCTGAATAACTCCAGCAAGTGTTGTCAGGAAGTTTCATTTGGATTGTATTTTTCCAAAATCATTGTATTTGTCTCTCCCGTTAGCCTTCTCATTAGCATCGTCTGTTTCAGGGCTGCAGGATATGGATATGGTGGTGATATTTTTGGCTGCACATGTCAACATTAAACAGCATTACCTTTTCTTAAAACTGACGACAAGAATAAAAAATTAGGAATGCACCATTCACCGTTGTGGAATGCGCAAAGTAAAAAGAATGAAATTATGGATGCACCATATAGAAATTGTTGGCAGATCTGCATATGCGATATTTTTCGTGTACATATCTGCCAATGCATACATTTTAAATACCTGTGTTAGCATTTCTGAGTGATAACGTTTACTTTATGGCTGCCTGTCATTGCCTTAACGTTCTACATTTCTGGAGAGCATGTACTCAAATACGGGTTCCAAATATTGCCTTATCTGCCAACAATTTTCTACCAGTGCTAGAATGATTACATTACACCTGCTTTATATTCAGGCATTTTCAAAGAGACACAAAGTTTGCTTCTGATGGTAATACAGTTAGCCGGAATATAAAAACTAATAAAAAATGTTTCATTTAATTCCTGCATGTCACTGCTCTTCTAAGAACAGGCTCTAATGGGACATTTGTGTCAATCTAATTACATTATCCTAGTGCTGCATGTGTAATGTAATTCAATCTAAACACCCTTAAATGATGTGTTTATAATGGAGACATGTATTACAATAAAAATGGTTATTACTGGCTTGGTTTACTTCTCTGTCTGTCCCTCTCCTTTTGCAATTTGTCTCTCATGCATTTTCTCAAACTACCTCTCTCTCTCTCTCTCTTTCTTGCTCTCTCAGCCATTCTCTTTCGTTCTATTATTTTATTATTCCCACTTTTTCTTTTTTCTTCTCTCAGGCATTCTCTTTCCCAAATGTCTCAATCTTCCTGTCACTCATGCTTCCATCTGTTTCTTACATGCTCCCTTTGTATCCTTGTATTGTTTCTCCCGCACTCATATGTGGTTTTATGGTTGGGCTGGAGTTAGTTTTTTAGCCAAATGTCCCGTGTTCCAGTCTTTGTGCAAAATCATTTTTCTGGCTGTTTCGTATCTGATACAGGCCTCTCCCTTGAACTCTTTACTGGACAGCTTGCCTGCCTGGCAAGGCAGTCAAGGGAGCTTGTTCAGGCCTGGACGGGTGATGGCCTCGTCAAGGCTGCTGCTGTTCGCCTCCCTTCACTGGCCACATCAAATTGCTGGCCAGACTAACTCAGCTGGATCACTCCACAGCAACCATGAGATTTGTGTGTTCTGTTGGCTTTCCCTTATCACATGTGCAGTCATTAAGGTAAATGGTGGCATTTAGCTCTAGTGGTGGGACAGATTCAGTACAGCTCCGCTAGTCCTGTCAAAGCAAATGCAAAGCTTGCAACACGTCTGCAGCTTTCAAGAGTAATTGGCTCAGTCTGCGGTGTGGCTTTTAGTGGTACCTTGTGCAGTTTTGCCATAGAGGTGCACTGATATAGGAGTTGTGGACTGAAGCTGCTCTCCGATACTTTTCTTGTGCATATCTGCTGAATTTGATAGCAATGCTGATCCATAAAAAGAAATGTGTAGAAATTTAGACCTGAATTGCCATTATAAAGAAATTCATTTTTTTGTCTGTAATGTTACAAATGCCATAAAGTACATTTGATTCTTTATGGCATTCTTTTATTTATTTATTTATGGTTTTTTTACATTCCTTTTTAAAAAGCACATCTCTGCCAATACTGCCATGATCCCAATGTAGTCATGCATCCCAAGATGCCATATATATATTTAGTAGTTCAGAAATGTTGGCAAAACAATTTGGAATGTGCACTCGCTGGAGTCTTGAGTATAATTTCTTGTGATCCAATTTGTATTTCCAAAATGAAAAACATTTAGGTCAAAATAATGGACTGTATCACATTACTGGGTTGAATACTATGTAGTTACGGAAATAGCAATGCATTTGAAATGCTGGTGTTTCCTTATTGGGCAGCCCAACAGGAAGCCTGAATCGCTGTCAGATATTTTAACTTGATATTGTCAGTCCTCTCTTGAAGAGTCTTTTTGTAGATGTAGCAGCTTAGAGCCACGATCACCATAGTCCCTGATCTGCACAGTCTTACTCTGCTCTCCACGTCACTCAGATCTGAGATACTTTTACACACTGCTAATATGGATCCCCATGTGGGTGCCTCTTCTTCGTGACCTTTTCAAGATAAACCCGCAGCTGTTTACAGCCGCCAATCCAAAGCCAAACAGCTTTTCTATTAACATGTGTGCTAGTGACAAGCACTTTTTTTTTTCTCCTTAAAACTCCACCTTTTGACCTAATTTAAAGGAAAAGAAGAGTCTGCTTTCTAAATTGGCCAAAGAGGATATTCTCATTCTCTCCTCACTCAACTCTTGACCTTAAATGTTGTGTGCTGCGCTTGAATTCTATGATAACAGGCTGCTTTCACCGAGGCTAAGGTCACTGAAATCTAGTTCCTCTTTGGATTTATCTGTGCACAGCTGGCATGAAAAGCACAGACAAATTGAAAACTCCACATCTTTGGTTTGGGTGGGGGAAGTGTGCAGTATAGTTGAGATGTGGCTAGATTTGGACAGAAATGGTCCATTTTTGCAAACATACATCTTACAGCGGTTTCTGATGTTTCAAAAGTCCCAAACTAAATTTGACTTCAGTCTGGTGTATAAGGCTATATGATCCTCACCTGTAGTTTCTTCTCTGTTCTTTGCCATCTGCTCTGATGTGTCTCAGGGTTCACTGGCCCACAATAGTTGCCCAGGGTACAATATTTTAATTTAATTTAATTTTTGTAAACAAATGTTTTCACATGTAATGAGTTTAATGAAAAAAAAATAGAACCTTTAAAACCTGCTGAATTTATTGTCCCCCCAATATATTGATCTGGCCTGAAACTTTCAGCGTCATGATGCTCCTTTCAGTCACCGGATCATGCTGGGTTAATTACTTGAGAGAAGGCATTGTGAGTGGCCTCTTTGCTGCCTTTCTCGCATGCGGGCTGAATTGTGCTCATGAATTTTTCAGTCAGGAGCAGGCGGATTCGGTATGTTGATATTTCTTGTCGACTGGAAACCCTTGAAGCACTATGGAGTCTCCCATTATGCTCTGGATCAGATAACAGCATGGCATTTGATGGCAGTGGATAAATATCAGTGCCATAGAGAGTAGAGGGAACTTCTTCTAATGTGAAATCAAAGCCACTGCTTTAGTTCTTAGATGCAGGAAAAATGCTGCAATTGCTAAAGGGCCAAAGATGGAGATCTTGTCTCATGGGCTGGCAACATTGTACTTGACAGCTCAGGTCAGGAAGAGGGAAAAGCGTAATTGGCTGTGTTAGGTTATGTATACATTTAAAATAGTTTACTATCTGAGCATGTGTTCCTGTGAAGACCTGTATATGGCTCCACCTTTTCTGCTATTTCTGTCGTTATAAGGAAATGTATTTACCTACTGACCATATAGCTGCAATTAGTGGTTTTTGATTATAGACTGTAGTCCATCTGTTTACCTGTATCAGTAGTTTAACCCTTTTAGCCCACCACAGCAAAACAGTCACCTGACCCTCATACTGTAGGGGGCCGTGTTCAAACCTGTACAGCACTTGAACTCTCGCACTTGTAGAGAGTATGGTTGAAGAATGACTTATCTGAGCGACTCTGTAGACCTGTTTCTGTGGATTTTACCCCACCAACCTCTCTAATGTTCATTTATCTTTGTACTGAGGGGTTTATACATGGCGGCCCTGCTTGAACACCCCTCTGTGTAGTTGTGAATGGACTGTTCGTGCTTACGCAGTTTGATCACCTCCTGCTCAGATATTCTCAGTCACTCTAATGTTGCATATCACATCAGTGCATAAGCTTTAGTGAATATCTACCACAAATTCCCTGTTTACTGGGAAGTTATAGTTTACCACTGTTCCCATAGATGTAAATGACCCTTGTAATGACCCTGTGCTCCAAATGACCCTTCTTGTATCTTTTCCTCTTGATCCAAAATGGAGGTGATCTGGGCCTTCTTAGCTTTGTTATTCATGCTCCAGAACATAGAAGCATTAAATGAAAATATCTGCCCTCATTATGTTTCCCTGTTCATTTGTAAGTGATCTGTTTGTATCGTTGTTTTTTTTTTTAAGCGAATGAACACAACCTTTTTTGGTGATTGGCAGTAAGGTTTGGTTTAGGTTTGAAGTGAGTGTTAGAAGTATGCATGCACGCATGTATGTATGTGCGTTAGTGCTGAGTGTGAGTACTGAGTGATATTTTCAGTACAGCTTGACTTTATAGCCCGGCAGAGGCTGGTGTTGGGGAGGGGTTATATACCACTTCCTCTTGTAATCCGCCCTGTCATTCATAACCACAACAGGCTCATGATGAAACTGCTGAGAGAACATCTCATTGCCATAAATTGTTTAAGTGTAAGCAGGTCATCACTGGTGTACTGCACAGCCATCAGTCTCAACTGAAAACAGCAATTATTCATTAGACAGGCTTAAATTATTAGAAGTGCTTGCCAGTCTTCAGGATTTAACCTGATTGCAGAAGTTTGTAGCCATTCCCTACCACCCACTCACACACTGCCTTGCTTTAAATAGATTTCCTCTGTTGATTTAAGGGCATTGCTATTATCATGAGCATTTCTGTGTGTTATGCTTAGGTTGGACTGTACCATCTTGTTGGCAATCTGCTGTTATTATGCATTTTATACTGTATACTGCACTTATTCTTCTTCTGTAATAACACGGCTTCAGAGCTGTGTGTTCCTTCACAGCTTCTGTCAGCTGTGCATAATGGAAATGTCAGAAAAATTGCTTTGAAATCTGACAGGACATGCGCTTCTGTATTTCCTGCAGTAAAGTCTTCCTCTCAATGGCTTCATACTTCTTTCTAATTTACACAAACTAAAGTGGCTTTTTGTCGTTTTCTCACAGATCTGTTTGTTTTCGCCAGGTTGCCCACATCAAAGGACTTTCTCACACATACACACACACACACGCGCACACACATGTTACTGAAATGAGTCAGATTTTCTACTTTTCTTGACTGTAGCTGGAAATGTATAGCATTTACTGGCGATGGTCAGTTTTTTGCTTTCTAGCTCGCATTTTCTTTCACACTCCTTTTTGCAGTCACTCACTCTTTCACTTACCACCACCCTCACCCCTTTTATCTCTCTCTCTCTCTCTCTCTCTGTGTGAACATGTTTTTTCCAATTTTCCAGCATGTTCCAATTTTGATAGAGCACGTCACAATGGAGGGCTTTTTCTCTCTTTCTCACTCTAACTCACTTCCCCAAACCAACCCATCGTTCACCCACTCCTCTCTTGCTCGCTCACTTCCTCCTGCCAATGTAAATGGAAAGGAGAGCATTAGATGACAGCAGAAGATTTGTTCTTTGGTGAGGAGCTTTAGAGGGAATACACTCGGATGGGGAGGGAGCCTGTCTCAAATGGCATTGTTTCTGTTGCATTAGATTTGGGTAAGTGGTGCCCACCCCTTTAATCTCTTCTCTCTGAGTGCACTGTGTCAGTCAGTCTGGCTCCGTTCTCTGTACTGGTGCCCAATAAAACTTGGTCATATCTGGTGCACACTTTCAGTCACCCTCTGCATGCTGAACACTTCCCCTCTTAACTCGTCAAACTGAATCTGCTGTTGCCTGCCATGTTGTTTAAAAGCCAGAGCCAATAAAGTTTTATTATTTTAGTTTTGCACTGGTATGCAAATGCCAAATTCATGCAAAGACATGGTTTATGTAATTTAAATTGTTCTATTTTTCAATTCTATTCCACAAATATGTGTGATACAACATCAGTGACCTCTTTATGTGACCTGGTTAAAGACTGGAGAGCATTATTTTGATTTACTATTATTTGTTTTGGGGGATCGCATGCTTTGGCTCATCAAACACCGAAGATTTATCCAAAGGTTTGAGATTGGTTAGCAATCACCCAGCAATCAAGTTAGTGATATTAAAGATCTTTCCTGCATAATGCTTTCTGTGGAGGCAGTAATGCAGAGGCCAATACATTACTGCAGTATAGATTTAATAGAAGTGCATCACCAGCGAGAGTGCAGCTAGCGTTGTATAAATGACTGCCTGAACAGAAGAGCAGAACAATAGGAGAAAAAACAGAGATAGCTGTGGCCATGTCTGTGTGTGCAAGTATGCTGTACTGCTCTGCCACACCCTAGTTTGTGTGTGGTTTGTGTACCAAAATTATCTGATGAGTAACACCAGAAGCTCACACAGCTAGGCCCCTGACTTTTGTAAGGTTTGGTGGAGTATTGACAGACTTTAGCTCATGCTAATAGAGCCACGTGGTGGTACAGGAAGTTGAGAGTGTGCTAAAGGCTGCCTGAAACTTCACACATAAGCTCGAGTACTAAGAGGTCAGGTTGACACGACAGCAAAAAGGAATGAACCTCGTGTTTTTCTCGTGATGTGGCTGGAGGGGCTTTTCACCTTCTGTCTGGGTGCGTGTTCTTCTGTATGATTAATTCAGGTTTGCAGTCTCTACTTTAAGTTGTAAGGGATTCCATGTTGGCTTTTGTTCTGCGTTACAAATCCTTGTTCTTTCCTGACGTTTTTGCTGACTAGAATAACTTAAAACTTAAGTTTTGTAAAAACTTCTCTAGCTCTAGCATAAGTCATCCTGTCTGGAATAACTATATCTGACTCTTTTCTTCTGTTTGTTGTTTCAGGTGATAACGGACACAGTGCATGATGCGTGAATACAAGTTAGTAGTCCTCGGCTCTGGAGGTGTCGGCAAGTCCGCTTTGGTAAGTGATTGCACTTGAGCTGTGTCTCATTGTTACTTCCACTATGAGTTACTCATTAAAAGAAGGTTTTGTAGTTTATAAATAGTCAGAAATTAACATTAACAACCAAACCTTTTACACAGTTTACTTTGAAATTTAAAATACAAGGATTGCACAGTGCTCATTTAAACATAAAGCTCTTGCACACTATTGTAAAAGAAAAATAAGAAGCATCAAAGGTGTAAAGTCAGTTTACTTTAATTTATAGAATAGCACTGATCACACACCAGTAAGTGCTTTGAAAAAGATGCTACATAGGCTCCTATGTGACTTAAATGGTGGTCCTGTCGATGGGAAATTGCAAGTTTATTTGCCACCGTTCCCACACCCACCCATGGCCTTATCCTCGCCGTTCTCTCCGTTTCTGCATGTTTAGTTGTATAATGAAAAAAAATTCTGGACTAAATTTCCTTGTAGCGTTGTTTTCTGGGTATCCTTCTTAAGACTTGCACACTAAATATATAGTGTAAATAAGATATTTCCACTCCTCTGTCACTTTTCTATTGCCATTTATAATGGTTACCAGCAAAGACTGAAAAATACGTTTTGTGGCAGTACAGTGAAGCGAAGCTGGAATTGTACTTATATTGGGTTTTCAGCTGTTTAAAAACATATGTTTGGGGAGACTTTAAGTTAGTATCATCTGTCATACAGTATACCTAGAGTTTCTTAAACGAAGAAGCTGGCTTTCTCACATTTAAGGCAGGGGGCTTCTCTGAGCTGTCACGTGGGATTCTGCCACTCCCTGGAGGACCCGTGTCCTCGACTGGGTCACCGAGAGGCTGTGAGAACACATCTGGCCTCTGGTTTGTTACTTTCATTTCGAAAGCTGAGTCAGAAATGGAAGAATGACTCTGCAAGTGCCTTCTACTAGAACCCTCCATGAATTATTGTGGCAGCAGCACAGCAGACAGAAATGATTATATTGTGCTGGGATGCTAGTGCTTTCACAGTGTAATAGAAGATTTTGGTGAATTCCCAGGAAAAAGAATCCCTTGCTAGAATGTGACAGCAACGTTACTGTTTCGACGTGCTGCGCATACAACGAACAAAGAAGGTGAACCATGGCTTTATCTTTGTTTTAGGAAGTAAATTGACATTGTGCACTACAATTAGCAGAAAAAATGGCTTATTCAAATTGGAGTTATTTTGTGTTGTATGTGTTCACAGATGTTGGGCTGGTGTCTGACTGTACTACTTAGATTTTGCCAATTTTTTGGCAACTCAGCTGCTTGTCATTCGTCCATATACTGTGTAGTTGAATTAACAAAGAGGCTCGGGCCTTGCCATCACTAACCTGATTACTCTTTTAGCATTATCAGCTACTTGGCATTGCTAGCGGAGCATGTAATCTCCCAGCAGATTGCCCTACTTATTTCTGCCATAGTGAACTTAGATTGGCCTCATCCAATGAAGAAGTATCACAATGACCCGACCCACTCACGTCGGGGCCTGACAGAGAAACCATTGGCTTTGAGTGTACTGGGTGTGTCAGTGTGTGTGCCATGGGCCGTGTGAGAGCCTCCCTTGCTCCTGCTTCCCTCTCTTCAGCCGTGGCCGAGCTCTCTGCATAGACTTTTAGTGTCCATTAGCTCTAATTGGACCACCGGGGAGAAGTCCGCGTGAAAAGGCCGCAATGAGTAAATGTACTTGCATTAAGCTCCTTGCCTGGTTACTTTGCTCAATGGCTGAGGGAGTTCCATACAATCAGATCGTTTCACTGTCGGTTAAGCCTGGTGTCCCGTATCACGGTAATGGTGCACTCTGTCTGCGTATACATGGTGCTTTTACCGCCTTCAGTCATAGCCAGTTGTGTTAATGTAGCATCGGCATGTGAACCGCCGTTAACACTGTTTAAGGCCCGCCAGCCCGGGTCTGTGTGGTCATATTTATGCTACTAAAAGGTCTTAAACTGATCTCGTGGATATTTAAATATTTATGTTTCTTTAGCTAACCATTTGGTGTGTTGTGAATTCACGGTAATTCACGGTAATTAGATGGTTTTGGTATGGCTGAGTAACAAATACACACGTGATTGGTGGAATTATTTACACATATAAACTCCAAGCTTTAAAAATAAACTCCAAGCTTTATTTTTACATTTGAAAGATTTTTATTTTGAGTGTACTTTGATTATAATTCAAATGAATGTATTTTCATGCCCTTAATACATTGTAGCTTACAGCTGCCCTTATAATATAATATATGATGGGATTTGAACAATATCCCATCATCCAGTGTGTGTGAGCAAGCACTCTTCATACCGAATTTAAAGTGAAAGTCACAGCAGGGTGCTGAATGACTGTAATTCTCTCTGCAGTTATTTGGTAGGGACATGACACAAGACTGCGGGGCTCTTGCCACCCCAATGGATTATTTTCGTACCTCCCAACACAGAGTGGTTTGTCACAACATATATTTGTCAACAATCACAACAATTACACATTTTTCTCTATTAAAGAACAACACATTATGATCTCCTCTGTTTATTCATCCATGTACTGGTGAAACATCCACCAAAGCAGTCCCTATGAGTTTCTACAGCTGAAAACAAAGAGAACGTTTTTCAAATTTGAAAAAGAGGCTGTGTAAAAATGGACAAATTTACAGATTTTTAATTTGTGGAATTGTGCACTATAATGTGCAGAAACATATTTGGGTTTTGCCCAGGAATGCCCATGAATGTGCACATTTTGTACAAATTTGATATTGAACCTTCACTCGCATTTTTAAAATCGAAATAATGTAAACATGTATAAATCCTCTTTACTCTCTCAGTTAGTAAGTAAATAATGTATTAGTATAGTTTTGAATGATTTAATCAATAGTTTGTCCAATTAAAAGTGCCAACTTAACTCTGAATTATACATTTGGCTATTTTTCAACCTCGTCCATTACCCCACTGGCCATGCTAATGATTTGATGGTCAGGAGGACAGAGTTGTGGTCTCGTTGAGTGATGGCTCTGGGTTAATGGAGGGGAGTTCGGGGCATGGGACTGTGCGGGCTGCTACTGTGTGCTCATGCTCCATGTTTCCCTGACTACAGCAGCGCTGGCAGCCTGGGAGACAGAGTCATCCGCAAACATTGACTGATGTGTGTCTGTGTGGTGTTTTCTTTGGGGATGGAGGGGTGAGAACATTAAGCAGAGGGTGTGTGCATTAAAAAGTGAGTGTGCGCTAATAACGGTTGTAACTAACATCTGCACCTCCACTGAAACAACCATGTGATACAAACAAAAGTTTCTAAATGTTTTAGATAACTGGCAGAGACCTGTAAATAACAAATGTCTATTTGATGTGTCCGGAATGAACAGAGGTATAAAAAAAATCTAAAACTGCTTCAAAAACTGAACAACAGAAGGGTTGCCGGGTTGCCGCTATTAATTATATTGTTAAGCCATTGGTTATTCTGGTCAAGTATCAATTGAGTGATCATTTTAGTTACAACCAGAATTCAGCACTTTAAGACATTTTACCCCCCCCCCCCTTTTTTTTAGGCTTATTGATCATTAAAAGAAGGGCACAATTACTGACCGTTCCTTTTCTTTAAAAAACAACAACAAAAGGAACGTACTGTCATAACTATGCAGTAGAAGCTAAAGGCTACAGACAGACAGCTACAAGTTTGTGAGCCTGCCCAGTGCTTTAATAGACTAAATCAAGAGATATTCAGAAATAAACATCATTTACACACAGGAAAATAGGCAAATACAAATACATTTCTTCAGGTCTAGTTTTTACTGCTGAATGAACTGTGTGTATCCTCACCTGTCTGAAAAAATAAAATGTACATCCTTAACATTCTTTACAGAAATTCTGAAGTATTAAATCAAAAAATCATTAATTATTACCAAACAGTCCACCTGTTACTATAATTGTAATCTATAAATCTACATAACAAATTGAAAATCTGGCTGGTGATTGAGCTCTTGAAGGGTTGTGTTTTGAAGCAGTTGCAGGAGAAGTTTACACTGCAGTATCAGAACCCCTTCTTTTGCCTTCTCTTTATATTCGTTCGCAGTTAGTCAGAATAATATATTCACTGTAGGACCTCAGGAAGAGCAACAGGTGGACGGATCCAGTTTTGCGCTCTCTGCTGTGCTGTTTTCATACACTTTTACACCTGCTCCTCACATCTTTTCCTTGTTCAGTTCTCTTCTAAAAAGAGGTCTGTCTACCTGTCGTCGTCTCTGTCTGCGTCTGTCCATCTGTGTTTATTATGTCTGTGTGCCTCTGTCTGCATCTGTCTGTCTGTGGAGCTCCTCCAGAGGCATAAGGTTTGTGGGTGAAGTGTGAGCTGAAGTATCTCCTGTGGAGAGCTGAATAATACTCTGCGAATTATGTCAATGTCATTTCAAAGACCCACTCTTCACACAGAGTGCTCTGCTGTGAGTGGAGATTCAGTAGAATATTTATTTGTTTTTTTCCAGCTTGTATGAATGTAGTGGATCTTGTGTTTCTGTGGCTTAGTTTTAGTGAAATCCACTAAAAAATGTCCAGGTGCTGTTAGACAGAGAGAGGATTCTACACTGATCTGCCTTAATTATGTAACATTCCTTTGAACAAAGCATTTTGCAGTGAATTAGTGTGTGCGTGTGCGTAGGGCTGGACAATTAATCGAATTTTAATCACGATCACGATTTTGGCTGCCACGATTAAATTAAGATGATCGTCTGCGATTTTAAT
>JBBPDH010000124.1:19551763-19576417 GCA_037974565.1 Clupeocharax schoutedeni
GTGTGTGTGTGTGTGTGTGTGTGTGTGTGTGTGTGTGTGCGTGCGTGCGTGCGTGCGTGCGTGCGTGCGTGTGTGTGGTTGTGGTTGTGATTGTGCGTGTGTACTACCTGCCTAATAATGTGAGACTGTGTGTCCCCATTGTGCCACCAGAACAGCTTGCATGACCTCTAAGTTGCCAGGGGGCGTCCATAGATTGGCCTAATGCTTGATTTGAGATCTGGAAAATTTGGAAGCCATGGAATTTGCCACGTTAAAGGGAACATATTATGCAAATCTCACTTTAGTTATAATAGGTCTATGGGCTTACAAAACATATTCATGAAGTTTTCACAATCACTCCCGCATTTCAAAAGGTGCTGTTTGGACAGAGGGCCCAGTGTGAGGTCATACTGGGCCAATTTGAATATAATTTTTCATAGAACCACCCCTCATCTGTCAAAACCCGATTAGATTAGTTGAAGATCTGGCATTTTAAGTAATTAAGGTGGAACGGAAAATTAGAATGAGGAGCTATCTTTAGCGTCATGGAGGATCTGTATCTACTGTCCGTGACAAGACAGCAGATGAGGGATATGTATGTACTTTCAAATAATGACTTTTGTTAAGTATGAACTAGCTTGTTTGTTTTGTTTCGCATGTGTCAAACGAGCATTGTAAGGGGTGGGTGAAGTTGAGGTTTATTGTCATATGTACAAAGTACAGTGTGCTGAGCACAATTAAATGCTGACTTTGCAAACAGAACATAAGACCTAAAAGGCAAGGCAACGACATAAAAGACAAAGCCACAATAACTAATCACAGGCTAAGTTGCATAATGTGAAGTGTCAAAGGAGCATGGGATGGGTGGCGTGTGGCCAGCAACATCTTATTTGCATGAAAAGGACAGAGCCCTGAAACGGCTCGTTTTGAAAGGGACCAAAACTGTGAAGAATAAAACTGGTGGGATCTCTTTATGTGAGAGTGATTTTGTGCAAAGAGCTTCATGAACATGTTTTGTAGCCCATAGACCTATTATAACTTTTTTTTAAGTGAGTTTTGCATTTGTCAAACCAATTCTGAACAATGTTTGCAGTGTGACAGGGCACATTCTTACTGAAAGAGGACACTGCCTTTAAATGAACACTCTTACCATGAAGGGGTATCTTTAGTCTGCAGCAGTGTTTAGTTTGGTGATTAACATCCACATAAATGCTTGTATTTTATACTAATGCAGCATGTGGCATGGCAGAGATGGCAGGGCAATGGAGACACTACTGAAGCTGCTGGCACCGCTGATCAGGAAGCACCAACGTCGGAGGAGGCTTAGACAGCTGTGCTCAGAGGAGTGGGCATGGCGCTGCCATATTAACCTGGCCCTTGCCCAAGCCTATTTTGGTCTGCTGAGGAAAAGCCTGAAGCCCCAAGCTAAAGCAAATCTCCCACACTGGTACTCTCATACATCAGTAATACTAAATATATATAGTTATACATTATGTACTTTTACACTTGCTTCAATTTGCAGTTGAATTATCATACTACTATGCCCTTACTATGGCAACGTTGATTTTTTTTGTTGACTTCTTTATTTAATCTCTTTTCAACATTTAAATTAAATTAAGAAGTCAACAGAAAAAGGTGTGTTTTTCAGTAAACAACATACAAACTGACAGAGCTATTGATATGCTATAGAAGTTTGCAGTAAATGTCTAGACCTGTTGGAAAATCTATATTTGTATATATGTCTTAAATTAGAGTCTTGCTTTCAGATAGCACCGTTATGAGATTTGTCTTTTTCTGCCTTTAAAACCAGCTACAGCAAGATGCCTCTGCTCTTGTTCTCCCTGGCACACACTGGAACAATCGTGAAATGGAAGAACATTCATCAAAATGTCAGATCTACTGAACTGAACCAAACAACACCTAAAGCCATGCCTCAGCCTAAAGTCAAGACCTCTCTCAGAACTACCATCAACAAAGCCAAGGACACCAGCCAGGGTTAGTAAAAACAACACCTTTTAGTTTTCATACAGTAGCTATTTGTCATTTTGTTGCTCATTTTAAGAATCACTCACCAGGTCTGCTTAATCAAGCTCTTTATGAACTTGTGTGTATTAAAGTGAAAAGTGTTAGATAGAGCTGGACTCTGACTGCAGTGTA
The DNA here is from genome assembly GCA_037974565.1 of Clupeocharax schoutedeni. Classification (NCBI taxonomy): domain Eukaryota; kingdom Metazoa; phylum Chordata; class Actinopteri; order Characiformes; family Alestidae; genus Clupeocharax; species Clupeocharax schoutedeni. Next base: position 19,553,900 of record JBBPDH010000124.1, read on the forward strand.
GTTTAGGTCCAGCAACAGGACTGAGTACTGCTCATTAAAGTCTGTTTACAGTGTAGGATGAACAAAATTCAATTTAAGTGTCAAGTCAGACTGTTAAATCCTTGTTTGACTGGTTTGCTGAAATGTTCGCAAGATAATTAGCATTTACCTTCAAATGTAATGTACATGTAAGGAGCCCATACCATCACTGGAGAGATGTCTGAGGAGAATGAAGTGGACAGTGAACAGGATTCACCTTGCACACAGTTGAACAATGACCCAGATCGTAATGAGACATCTGCTGCAATCACACAGACCCAACGTATGGTCGCTCTACCACTGGACTCACTTTGCAAGGCCACAGTACACCTACGGAGAGCTATGGTACACACATAAGTACACACTGGTTCAAACTCACTTAAGATTTATGCAGCATTGCTCTTTCTTTCTCGCTTGAAATAATGCCAAATATACATGGAGTCATGTTTTATGGACACTTGTACAGGTGCTGGCTCATCGCGGAGGTCTTTGGACGTCTCTGCAGTGGGTGTGTAAGATTTTGTGGGACCAGTTTGCTGATATGGCTTTGCTGGTAGAGTGTGGCCAGATCTTTGACTCTGCAACCACACTGACCCTGGATCAGTTTTACACAATGTTCACCCCCCTACTGGTGCTAGCTTCAGACCTGCTGATGGACATGATGGAAAGGCATCAAGTAGGACTGTATTTTTTATATATTCTTGATTGTCTATGATATTGATTACTATGTGCATTTCTTTTCTTCATCTGGATAATATTTTGAACATTAAACAAAACAAAAGGCCTTTTCTGCTCTTTTAAGAATTATTTATATAAAAACAAGCAGAAATCAAACATGAATCAACATTGCAAGTAAATGATTTTGATTTAATTAATTATTACTCTTGTTTCATGCTCAGGTCTAGCTAGGTCACTCCACATAGTAAGCACCTCACTGTGAACTGTGGAGCCTGGAATCCAGTTCAGAGAGTTCATCTTGTATATCTTGTCTGTAGCAGTGGAAGGTGTATGATGAGGAATGTGAGGACCAGATAGAGGCCAGACCACTGGGTGATGAACCGCTGGTAGACTTACGCTGGCTGAGAAATCTGGTGCTGCATACCTTAGAGCTCCTCTTCCATCAGGCCAAGTGGGAAACTCTCGCACACCTTGCTTTGCTCTACAACTCCAAGACACGGTAATTCTCCCTGCCGGGATAGCTTGTGGTGAAGTGGTAGTTAAACTTTGGATTTTATAAAAAGATTTAAGCAGCCCAACTGAGTTTGCATAAGTTATCTGCCAATAAATACAACATCCTTACTGTCAATCTGTCTCCCAAAATGACAAAATCTATTTGGCTGCTTTAAGTGTAAATGTGCTAGGGTCTACAGAGGGTGGTGAAAACAGCCCAGAGGATCATAGGCACTCCACTCCTTGCAATAACGGACATTTACAGCACACGCTGTCTCAGGAAAACTAAGAGCATCATGAAGGACCCCAGCCACCCTGCACTGTCACTTTTCACTTTCCTGCCATCCAACAGGAAACTCAGGACAATACACACAAACACACACACACACACACACACACACACGCACACACACACGACACGATTTAGGAACAGTTTTTACCCCAGTGCCATCAGACTGTTCAACGCACAGTAACTGTGGTCCTCTCTGCTGCACAATACCTCTGTTCTTCATATTATGTATAACACTATAGCACTCTATGGCACACAACACTTTACATTTACACTGCACTGTCACTTTACTGTACTTTATACAACTTAAGACTACTGTTGCTGCACTGTGTTTGTCTCTCATGTCTTTCATGTCTTTTATGTCTTTATGTTCTATCTGTGAAGAGGGGTGTTCAAGTAAGAATTTCATTGTGCTCTGTATACTGTATTCTGTACATATGACGATAAACTTCAACTTCAACTTGTTGCATGTATTTCAGGGAGTACTATACTCATCACATAACTCCTGTGTTGGTACATGCTCAGAGAAGACTGCTGGAAAGAATAAACAATTTTGGAGGCCCTCCAGTCCCTCAACCTCACTTTATCCACACAGAAAAAGCCAGTGGAAAGAAGGTGAAGCCGTTTAACGCCTGGATTATAGGCTTATATTTAGGTTTCAATTTTAAAGTGTATTATTTAGTAAGTAATATCATACAGTTCTACATTTATGGAAAAAGGTGGTAATGTGTTAAAAGGTGGAAATGTGGTAAGATTTCTGTTCTAAAAATATTGCCTGTGGTCCACAGATCACCTGTAGAAACTATGCAAACAAGCAACTGTTCTTACCTCGGACATCTGGTGCAGAGAGTCAACATAGAGGCAAAGCAAGTGGTTGTTCCCCCGAGTCTCTTGAGCTGTCAGGTATTGAGTGATTTGGGTCATACTAATAAGTTTGTCATTTACAGCACCTGAGTTGACCATATCATGTTTTGAATAAATGTCTTAGTGAAGAATTTTTTCTGTGCAGAGGTGAAAAGGGCCATGTGTGTTGTGTGTGTACCACTGGACATTGAGGATACACTGCACTGTTTCAGAGAGACACTGGCCAAAAGCCAGCACACATTGCGTTTATTCCAACACAGCCGCACGCTACTACTGCTTCTGCTGGCTGGCACGCAGCATTGTGAGTCCTGCTCAATCTCATGCAAACACTCAGCACCTGAGGTCCACTCAGAAATGCAAATGCCTTAGGGCATGTGAAAACATCAAGAAAAAATATATTTGTTGCCACAAAAAGGCAAAAAAAAAGCAGTTTCCTCGTTATTGTGGGGAATTCCATGTAAAATTATGAGATTGGTTCTCAAAAAGAATCTGTGTGTGACTGAATCCGCGACTCCTGATCCACGTAAAACTGGGGGGTTACTGTACGTCTTTTAATGACTTAACTTGTATTGTTCTTTACACAATGAATATAATATTTTGATTTCATTTTTAATTAAAGCAAATTTATAATTATAAAAGGTAAATAAGACATATGCTTAGCAACTTCATGGGATCTTGAAATATTTCTCTAGCAATGGAGGTACCGTTTTGTAAGGAGTTCTGCAGTGGCTTACAGCGTAGAGTGGAGTTTGACATAGCAGCCACCGTTCCACCATCTGTCGGCCCTCCAGACTTGATCAATGAAGACTTCAGCTCTGTGGGTTCTGTGTTCAGCTCCCCGCTCCCTCCTTCCCACATTCAGACGGTCCTGTCCTCCTACAACAATTCTATCAGTGAGAACGACATTTCTAGATATTGTATACCTTTTTATATTTCATGATCATAGAGCCAGTTCACAAACCACCTATTGTTTGCTAATGCAGAATACCTTCAGGCAAATAAATCCAATTCACTTCAAGTTCATGCCCTGCATGACCTTGGGAATCTGCATTTCTATAAAGGCAACAAAAAGTAAGTGCAATGCATTAGCTGTTGCAAAAACATCTTACGTAGTAATGTTGCTAATTTAGTTATGAAAAAAATTGGCTTGCTTATTTGTGTGTGCGTCCTTTGCAGAGCTGCTCACTCACACTGGAGCAAGGCTCTGGACTGTGCCCTGCAGACCACCGGGGTACTGGAATCATGGGATGGAGCATCATGGGCCAGCAGCTCAAGTAAACAGCCCCTGAAGCATGCTGGGATATGGGGCTGTCTCCAGGGAGCTGTACTCTCTGCCAAGATTTCTCAGTGTGTACAATTAATTAGGATAACAATATGATGCTTCATAAGCTTTAATTCAAGAAATATTTTACTAAAAATGATCACACTGATGTTTTATTTATGTCTACAGGTATATCCTGATGTCAAACATCAGCCAACGTACAACATGCTGTCTTCTTTCTGCCAAGCTCTTTAAGGTAAAATATTATTAATGAACACCTTGTTATGTATAAGGTCTGCGAAAGAAAACATAGAAAAGTTTCAATGCTTTGACAAGGGATCTGAAACAATATAATGTAACAATTATATAAGGCATGTGTTAGAGCTTAACCTCTTGAACCCTAGTGTTATTATTCAGCTATTAATCTATCCTTAAAAGAGGTCCTAGAAGTATCTCCAAATTGCTGTGGCAAAAACATTCTCAGTATTCAGTATATCTTAATTTTATTTGTGTTTGTTTATAAGTGTTTCGAATTGTTTCCAAGTTATGAAGTTTTCACAAAATATAAAGTGCTGATCAACGTGTTCAAATAATGGAGAAAAAATTTTAATTATATGTATGTTATGTAGTAAAAGAATAAAGAGATGAATGGGTCATGAGGGTTTAAGAGATTACATTTTCACATGCGTATTGTGCTTGTTTACATAATGAGTTTATTTGTATGTTGCTCAGTGTCTTCTCCGGGCATCCCTGCCCCATCCAGATAATGATCTGGAATACTGTTCTTACTCACTGAACATTGAGCTGATCCCTGGTTTGGATCTTTTCTCTGAGTCGGAATGGGGCGTTGCCTCCAGTGCTGTGGCCAGCCTGGGTTTCCTGTGCCATTGGCTCTACACCTCAGGGCATCATCTTGTGGTACTGGAGACACACACACACACACACACACACACACACACACACACACATATCCATTAATGATAAAAGCAAAGAAATAGTACCGTTTATAGATGTGCATCAGTAACACTAAAATAACCTTCTTTGAAATTTAATGAAGTGTGCATATTTTCCAAGTATTGCATTAAATAATAAAAAAGAAAAGAAGGAAAAATCACATCCGATTGGTGAACTTATATTTGTTATATTCTTATTAATATTTACTCCCCTATTTATTAATGTTTACAATTTGTTTGTTAATTTCAAATAACTTTCCTTTCTTCAGAGGCGTTTATGATAAGTTTCTGTATCTGGTTGCAGGTTCTGCCTCTGCTGGCTCTGTACCAATATATAGCCAGTAAGGTCTGTCATGACCCACACCGTACAATAAGCTGCAGAATACTGAAGGTGTGTGAGAGTGTGCCAATGCTGTGCAGTATGTCTTCCCATTATTGATTAGTTTACAACTTAGACTAGGTTAACCGGTTTACATAATGAGTAAGCTGTGTTTCAAAAAAGTGCTTTTACCCTGTGAGTTAACTCTTCTGAGCAGCCTGGTTGTAGAACACTAATGTTGTGTGTGCAGGTGAAGGTGCTGACAGAGCTGGGCCTGTTTGCTGAAGCTGTGAGAGAGATATACAGTCTTACTTTGGGAGAGGATGTCCCTCTGTCTCGAAGCTACAGCAAAGCAGACAAGGCTTGGGTATAACCCCATTGAATTTCATGTTATTTGTAATGCAGCTATACATTTATTATTAGGGTAAAGCGCTTGGCGTGCTCATCTTTAAATGTGCTAAAAGTAATACCTATTCTTTCTTGCTTGGGTACGCACACATTTCTTGTAACAGCAGAATTAATGTGTCCTGTCATTAAACAGTGTACTGTATCCACAGGCACAGAAGATCTTTACTAATTCTAAGCCTCTAATTGATCCTTCAAATCTCCAGGTGAGAATGTCTTCATATAGTAAATGGAGTACAAGACTTTCCTTATATAGTGAAACATGTTTTCTTCTCACCAGGTTATAGAGGACGTGGTGAACAGAGGGCCCAGTGAAGATGTCATGGCACTGTATGGCACCAAACAGACCTATCATCTCTTTTTGGCCAAAATTCAACTTATTCTGGCCATGTGTAGCACTATATATAACCTACCTGAGCCACTTTCAGGTATGTCAACCTACTCTAAAAGCTGAAAAAGTTAATCACTTTGTCCAAGTAAACTCCAATAGGAACTCTAATGGAGCAAACTTGATCAATTCAGATTTAAAAACACATGCAAATACAAAAAATAAAAAAGAGGTATTCAAAAACAAAAAAGGTATTCAAAACTGCATTTGTACTGTGTTTGAACACACAGAGGTGTTTGAGACTCAAACACCTTTTTTAAGTTTGAACACGTTGGAAAAAACATGCAAATACTAAAAGTACAAGGTATTCAAAACTGTATTTCACTGTGTGTGAACCCACAGAGGTGTTTGAGTCTCAGAACAGTGTGACGAGTGCTCCTAGCCTGCCGAACCATGACCGTGAAGAATCTACCTGCAACAGCCCCACCATGAATAGCATGGAGCCCAAAGGGCTGCAGCTAGATCCCCTGAAAGACAAGCTTACTTTGGGCCGATTAAAGGTGATGACCACTGGGGAGTATTAATTGTTCATTCTCTCACATAAATTCTTTAGTAATCTTGATACTGCAGATCATTTACATCCACATCATTTATATTGCCTGCCCTGTATATCGGTGATGATAGTATGTTCCTCTGCAGGCTCTGATGCTGAGAGAGGCCTCCTGTCAGTTGAGTGGTCAGCTTCTTGCCCTTCAGAATATCTATGCAGACCCAGAGGAGTTGGAGCTGACTGTAGAGACCAGACTCCTGCTGTCCAGTCTCAGTATCCAGCAGGGCAAAACTGCCTACAGGTAAAAACAGGACTCATTGTGTGTGGCTATTTACATTTAGGTAAACAGGGATAACGTTCCTTATTCCAGTATCAGCAAAATGTCCCAGAATTATACTAGGCAAATCATTTCATTTTTACTGATTGAGGTTAGAAATAGTGTTAGGCTTGACTGACAAATATGCATGTGTCTGTGTGCACAAACATAAACAAAAAGGTGTGTGTGTGTCTCCTGCAGTGCAGATCTGGCTGTGTCTGCTCTGAAGCTGCTGCAGGAGTCTCCTCTGTTTCAAAGTGAGAATCCCCCTCAGCTTCCCCCCAGAACTCCAACCTCTGCACTTAGACAGTCCAGTGCCAAAGCGAAACCCCACCAGGTATTAGAGACATCCTGGGCCAGATCATCCTTATACACCATTGCATATTAAGCAGTATTTTATATCATTATAAAAAAAGTTGTCTTGTGTTTGTTTTTAAAAAAATGTTTGCTGTTAAATCTAGCCGCATGAGTGCATTGGATTATGCTCTATATTTATAAGACAGTCACATGAGTGTTGTCATTGTAAACATTTCATGGAAGAATTCAGTGTAATCTTTCCTGTGTTTTGCTGTTCATACACAGATGAGCCCGCTAGAGACAGGACCTGCTTCTGACCCTGAGCCAGGGGACATGTCAACTGAAGTGGAAGCCACAGAGCGTATGGGTCGCTCCTTTTGGCTGCGCTGTAGGCTGAGTGTTGTCCAGAGCCTCACAGCTCATGTCCCTGGGACTGCTATCCACCCAGGTGAGCCTTGCACCCCAAAATATGAAAAGTATTATAGAACTTTGTAACTTGATATTTTATTTTGAATAGAACATTTAAATGTAAAAAAGACATTTTTATTTTATGTATTCTTTTAAAATAAATTATTATGTTGTTGGTGTTCAGTGTTTAGGGAGAAATACCCACATTTCCTGTTTTGAAAAACTCAGTCCCATAATAATGGTTGTCAGAAGTTTTTTGGCCCAGACACAAAACACCATGCTAATTTTAACTCACCACAGTCACTGGTTTGTGCATTGCAGGTTTTTAATAGAAATGATAATGAATTGCAGTATGACTGTAGACAGCATGTGTGTGTTTACAGGTGTGGATAGCAGTGTGCAGACAGACATGCTACTGCAAGAGGGCCTTGCTGAGGCTGAGGCTTGGGGAGACCCAGACACCCAGGCTCTGCTTCTTCTGCATGAAGCCTTATTGAACACGCACTGTGGAAAAGCTCCAGAGGAGAGTGCCTCCATTCTGCAGGTAACCTGTTATATTACCATTAAATTAAACCCCTAAAAAGTAGTATCTTTTGGCATACATGTTATTTACATTGTAGCAACAAAATTAATGGGAGTTATTGGATAAAAAGCCTTAAAACTAATGACAGTATAATAAAGTATAGTTGAAGAAGTGAATATAGATTCTATTCATATTCAATTTATAGCATTCTTATTGGAAGTAAATTGAAACTTTGTGTGTGTGGTTGTGTTTCAGAAGGCAGTAAGTCTACTTTCCGGCCGTAGTGCTCTGTCACTTCGGTCTGGTCTTGCCCTTGCTAAGGCCACATTGCTGCTGAGTGAACTTAGAGGGTCAGGCAGCCAGCCCCTCTATCTGCTTACTCAGAGACTACTACAGCAGCAGGTCAGCACTCAATTACTGACCTTTCATGTAGTTAAACACTATGGCATACTCTAGATCCCTACTCATTTGTGTTCACATAACAGCACTTGATGCAGTTGGCTGCTGTCTGTCTCATGTGAGAATAGAGATGTTATTGTTGGAATAAATTCCCCTCTCTCTGTGCAAAGCTGTGTACTCTGGGGGAAAATATTGTGCTGAATGCAAGAGGAGAGTTGGAGCTGTGTTCCGGTCCAGTCTTTAAGAATATCTACTATCCACAACTCCCTCTGCTGGCCAGGACAACGATGCATTTGGGTAAGTCCTTAAGAACCTTACATAAATATTATCAATACTAGTTGCAAAATAAAGAACCTTGGCATGGATAATAAAAGATTTTCATTAAAACAATGCTAATGTTAAAATGCTTCTATAAACAATAAATTGAGAGACAGCCGTGTTTATATTTTCATTGCATCTGTGCTCCAGGTCACTGTTTAGCAGTGCAAGCCATGGTGAGCTCTTCTGAAGACCTCTCGAAGTCCTGGCACTCTGCTCACGAGGTGCTGCGGTCTGCACACACCATCTCTCAGGCCTCCGCCTGTAGGAACCACCAACTGGAATCTGATCTCCTGTATTGCAAAGGTGATCAGTCGAACGAAGTAGTGTGGAAGCAGAACTCTTTGCTCAGTAGTGTAAATGTTAATGCTGTCTTTCAACTTCGTTCCTGAAGGAATGGTGGAAAGAATTCTGCTGTCACTGAATGAATTCCAGTACCAAAGAGTGGTAGAGTCCTTCCTGGAGAGCATCACACTCACCCATTCTCACGGCCACAATCTGCAGTGAGTAAATAGTGTCTGAGAAAGCTGTATAGGAATAATCGTAGTGTGTTAATAGCTTGGTTGTCCCAAAGTTAGGCTCAGTAAATGTCAGCGTTTGTGGAAAAATGTTGCAACCCTTAGCATAAACTCATTGGTACAATACCTACAAAACCTATGTGTATGTTAGAGATGACGATTTGTGTGTTTGTCTATACAGAACTTTTCTCATTATTATCCATGATATTTTGGTACATTTATGTAGTTTTGTGTTAGTGTGCATCTTTATGTGTGTGTATGTGTATTTTGTAGGTTAATTCACAGGTGCTATATGGAGATGGCTCTACTATACCTGCAGCAGGGGCAGAAGAGTACAACTCTTCCCAAGCCTCCACCCACTTCAACACCTGCCAAATCAGACAAACAGGTAATGATAAAGGTGGGTTTACAAATAATGCAGGCATGCTATTGCAGATGTTTTTAAGTAGTACTACAAGCTATTATGTAACTGTTTTCTAGCTCAAGTCTTGGAGGCACGTGAGGTCTAGTTTGAGTAAAAATCTAACTGTGGGTCAGAGTCAGGTACTTCTGTTTTGGGTTTGTTTGAGAGCTGCTACAAAGGTGAGATCCACGCATGTACAAACACACAAATGATAATAGTTGTGGCATTGTTAGATCTTTATTTTTTACAACATTATTTATTACATTTTATAGACAAAGGAAGCTATTACCAGTGCCAGCCAATTGTGTGGCCTCGCTGGCTCTGTGGGAGACCTTCCTCTTACATCACTCAAAGCCCTCCCTGATTTTACCATCAATGATTTACTCCACCCATGCGGTACAGTAAAAAAAATAGTCAGTTTTGTGACTTTTGTATTGTAAAACCATGTGGAATGTTGTAATAGAAAATACTTTTTTATGTATAGGCAGTTACATATAATGGAGGTATGTGTGACTTTTTTTTTAAAAAATGATTCATTTCCATCAAATGTCAGGGGGCCTGGTGGATCCTTTCCCATTTTGGCCCAGTTTGGCTCCAGACATGGAAAGTAAACTGAGCAGTAGAGATCATGCCCAGCTTACCTGGGTGCACCTGTCACGTTACTATGCACACCTGATCAACTTGAGGCACATCTCTTCACAACCAGGTATGTGATCCTTGCTATGTTCATTACTTTTCTGTAATGACTTCATATGTTGCAGTATTCACACACTTTGAACTGTGTTTGCTTCAGAGTAATGAACAACGTTATAACATGAAAAATATTAAGTCAGGGTGGTGGTGGCGTAGTGGTTAGGATACTTGCCTCTAGACCAAGAGGTCATGGGTTCGAATCCTACCTCCAGCACACCACCACTGGGTTCCTGAGCAAGACCCTTAACCCCAAGTTGCTCCAGGGGGAGACTGCCCCCCATAGTTAGGGAATGGAAGTGTCTTTGGATAAAAGCGTCTGATAAAATGCCGTAAATATGAAAAGAAGATAAAAACATCTTTATGGTACAGTCTTAAATCTGATTGTCATTTATTTTCTTATTATATATTGAAAACATCGCCATGTACAAAAGTTTGGCCTCACTTTCAGTCAATTCACTCGAGATATTTGTAAGGTGTCAGAGCCTACCTGAGGCATTAGGCCTTCCAGAGCATAATAAACTTGAAACCTCTTCGGGTGTCGTTCTCACACCGAACAGTTATAGACTTATCTAAGGATCTGAAAAAAAGATACTATAAAAGATATGTAAATATTTCTTGATCTGAAATTAATTCATGGAAGTTGAGAAGAAATCAAGACAGGATTTGGAAGGTATGCTGAGCAAGAAAGATTTGGCTGCCACAGAAATAGTGATATACCATGCAGCGTTGTTGCATAAAAGTAAACACAACACTGTTTAAATTGAACCCTTTGGCTAATGTTACCAAAGGTAAATAATAACCATGCCAATCGTAAATTCAGTAAATAATTGTGCATTCAAATTTGTTGACTTTTTTTTTGTTAACTCCTTTTCACTGTGGAAATGGCCTATGAGTGCTGACACTGTGTGTGTGTGTGTGTGTGTGTGTGTTTTGTCTAGTGGCAGAGCAGTGTGTGGAGGGGTTGATGTCTGCAGCTGGAGACCTGAGCTTATCTCTCAAACTTGCTCAGCTACACACTTTCTTCAGCTGTCACCTAGAAGCCTACAGAGAGCAGTGTGTGATACCTGACCCTCCAACTGTCCTCATCCTAGAGCCTCACACTTTACAGGTAGTCAGAAACACCATACTCCAAGCACTGTTGTATCCGTTCTTCCAGCTAACCTCTCTAGTTTTCCAGTAACCAAGAACCTCATATCTATCTCGAAAAAATTCTTCAACATAACTGAACTATGTAGTGTTTCCTGGGATTAGCTGTTTTTGTTTTTGTCTGTGTGCAGTTGTCCCACGCTGTGAAGCTGTCTGTGTGTCAGCCCATGGAGCCTGTGTCAGACCTGTACCCCTGGGCCACAGTGAACACACAACAGCTGTGCATCCAGTGGTATCAGCCCACGCTGGAACTCAGTCGACCGACACCAAACACAGTACTGAATCTACCTCATAGTACCATATAAGCATACATACTGTAAAGAGTCTGTGTTTGGTCATGTTATTTTGGTCTCCTTGTCAACAGATTATTCTTGTCTTTGCACTGAACAAAGCCCCCCTGTCTGCCATGCATCCCATAGCAGTGGCCATCACTGAGTTAGAGGGTGGGCAGAGGCAAGTCCCTATTGACAGGTAAGCATTAGCTGATGCAGGGCAACCTCAAGGTGCAAAATTCCCGACATATGACCTTTCAAGTTTCCAACACAACTTACACCGTTAGCCTTGTAGCCCATGTGGCAAAGTAGTTTGACTGTGCGCAGTGGAAGGTTTCCTTTTTCTGTGGCTTATTTGTGTTTTTAAGATTTTACTGTGTTCGGATGGGTAAGTGACTTATTAATACAAGGATGTCTTCCACCTTACACAAATTCGGGTTACATCACTGTCGAAGGAACAGAACTCGAGGATCCCTTAACAAGTACACTTTTCTAGACATGGTTTATGTTTAGCCTTGGAATTTATTTTTAGTCTGGTCTTTGGCCTAATGTTTGTGTTGAAAATATTTCCAGATTCCAAACATGAATGTTTCTTGGCCATATTATGTATGCTGTTGTGTCTGTAGCAAGTAAATGTAAGCATGTTCGCATGTGCTTTTACAGATCTAAGCTAAACACATCTGGCATGTGTGAAATGCACAGTGCATATTTCACTTTGTAATGACATGAGACAATTGGGAAAAGCTTAATTCTAGGCCTACTTTTCTACCCTCTCTCTACTGACAGGCTGAAAGCTCTTCGTGACCAGCTGATATCAACATCTGTGAAGGTCAAGGTCAAAGTCCCTTCAGCTCTATCTGCTTCACCTGCTCCCAGCACCACCCCCTCCTTCAGCTCTAAACAACAGAGTCAGCTCAGCAGCAAAAGCTCTGATACACTGTACACCCCCAGACCACAGCAACAGGTTTGTGACACTAGTGTGGAATTTATAAGGCAGTGTCTTTTCACCCTTCTAATTCACATCAGATTATTACTTAGCCCTTTAAATTAGGCATTTGAGCCGGGTCAGTCATGTTCAGAACAGGGAGATTTGAGGACAGATACTGAGAAAGCCTGAATCCCATTGCGCTGACAGAGAGAACAAGCAAAAAAGAACATTGGTAAAAGAACATCCTTTTGTTTGGTTGATATTAGATGCTGCTGGAAGAGACCAAACAGATTTGTACTGAGATAACGAATCTGCTGAAACCTGAATCAAAATCACATTTCGTTACAGAGGTAAGCAGCATCTGCACATTTCATATACTACCACATACCCACTAACATCACTGGCTTCAGTGTGTGCTTGCTGAGGGCTCTGTAGTAGCCCCTGTTCAGGCCACACAATAGATAATATGTATAATAACAGACTTGTATGAAGGTCCATGTCAGTTATTATAGTCAGGGTTTAACACATTTATTTACCTGCATTTAAATATGTTGATAGGCAGCCCAAGTCTGTGCTGAAATAAGTGTTCATGCCTCTATGATCCAGGTACCCTTCGAGCCCAGTGTTCAGGCACTGTGTGACTTGGAGTGCTGCTTCAACCCTGCAACAGGAGCCATTGTGGTAGACAAAGCTCTGAGTGATTGGCTCTTCTCCCTTCTCATCTGAGATAACATCAAACAGGAAAGATGCTATATAACAACTCCAAAGGGCCAGAGTTCTTTTCCTGGTCGAAGACACATCTGTTAATTGCCAGTGTGTTTGAGAACTGAACTGTGCTGAACATTGACCCTTCAGAACCAGAACAAGTAGTCTATGAACTTAAAGTATGTTGTACTTGTAATGCTAAATGAAGAGGAAAACATTTATATTACTGTGATTTTATTTTGCTGTTCTTCAAAGACAAAAACATATTACATAATTATGCATAATGTGGACCGCTTAAAACAGCAATCACAATACAAAATAGCAAGCCGACTCTATAATGATCAGAGAATACGGTCGACAGGCTTGCTCATGTAAGCACCGAACTTCTATCCACCCTGGAAGTGTCATTTGGCATGTTTCGGGATGTTAAGAGTATCCTTCATTTAGGTGGGACCTTTCCATTAGTGGTTGAGCCAGGCAGAGCGGAGGTTTAAAAGGATCTGCACATCCCTGGGGGCCAGCTTGTACACACCCAGTTCATTTAGTGCCGACTCAGGAGTGGATTGCTGTGGCCTGAGAGACGCTTCACCCTCTTCTGGCTCCTCCTCTGCCTGTTTCAGCACATCACACAGCAGCAGAGCTGGGCCTACCTTCAGATTCAGGACAATGCAGGCTTCTTTCACACTGACAGACAGAGAGAGGAAGCAGAATACCTGGTTAGTTAGCAGATTATAGTCTGCAAAACCATTATAGTTTAGTTTACAAAGAAAGTTTATAAATGCAGGGCTTGTCTAATATTGTGCTTTCTGTTGTCGATGAAAAGTGATACCAATCAGCCAGCAATCCGCCAGCACACTTACTGTTTAAAGAAGTTCTCTGGTCTCTTGCAGTAGTGTCCAAACAATGGGAAGAGGTTTCTGGTCATGTCAAACTGGAGCTGTGCAGCACCACCCTCATTGAAATGGTTATAGAGAATCACCTACGAGTATGAAGGAACAACAGATATACTTTTAAAGGAGAGTATAAATTTAGCAGTAGACCACAAGTTGCAGACCTGCTATAACCGTTTATCTAGAAACCATTTGGCATCATTGATATAACGAATATTTCAAGTTAGAAGGATTTAAGTGCAGTTATTTATATGTACAACTAGGCATGCTGAGATGTTTCAGTAGGATACTGACATCCTGGTAAAGGAAGAGGTCAAGCCTTTCAGCCAGACCCTGCCAGAACATCTGGAAGAGAGGCAGGCAGAGCAGCTGCTGCAGCTGGAGCAGGTGATCCCTCAGACACAGCAGCATGGGACACGCAGAGCTCGACAGTGACATGGTGGCCTGATCACACTGAGACGGCAAGGAGATCCACCTGCAACACAGACTTTACTCAGAGTGGGATATCCGAGGGGGGTTTCTAATTGATTATTTAGATACTGATGTATGGATCTGCTCGGGTAAACAGTAAATAATCGTTTTTATAACTATTTTATTTGTTATTACAACATTACGTAAGAAATAACATTTACTTTCCGTTAGTCAAGTTAATGTCAAGAAATGTCCAAATGAATTTGAACACTTTATGCGAATTACTAATGCAATTCTGAATAAACTCTCCTTCTGCTTACAGACATAAATGTATTATTCTGTGATTATTCAGAGTCACTCAGATTAGTCATAGTTCACTCAGACAGCTGTGTGTAGTCTAAATACCTATCCTTGCAATAAGGATGAGTCTTTTCCTTTACGTCCCTCATTACTGCCTCCAGCAGTCGGCCCATCATGTCCCCCCTCAATCTCTCGAGAAGGCCCAGCAGTCCATCGAACAGAGAACCCTCCAGAGATGCCAGTAGCCCACTCTCCGTGGCCCCCAGGGGCCCCAGCACTTCTTCTCCTACAGACACTGCTGCCTGTTGAAGCTGCAAGAAGAACTGAGAGAGAGAGAGACAAAAAGAGCAAGTTTTTTACATTGATAATGAATGATTGTATAGATGTTACAGTACATATGTACACCTGATTGCATTTCATTATCATAACTTAAGATGCACTAACCACATTGTCACTCCAGTCACCGAGAACTGTAGATATGTAGTTGGCAGCATTCAGAATGGCGCAGTAGCGGGCACCGAGCGGCTGGCGAGACTCCTCCTTCATCACCTGGGTGAGACGGATACGAAAGTCATCCACCAGCTCTCTCTGTAGAGCCAGGAAGCTGAGCTGAGCTTGAGGGCATGGTAGGGAACGGTAGCGATCTGAGTGAATGAGTGACAAATGTACAGGAGGGCGTCTTCATGAGAAACAGCTCATTGTACAGACAGACACCTGTGTTGTGCAATTAGGTAGGTTTTCATGGAACAGAATCATTAAAAATTGAAAATAAAAAAGGCCCATGCCTGTGATGACCAGTAGTAGAGTCATAAAGGTTTCTGCACAGTCTGGGGCTTTCAGCTCATCCACGTCAGAAATGTCTTTGTACTGAGAGCTCCATGCCCCTTCTGCAGACAGCATAGCGTCCACCTTCTCCAGTGCCACTGAAGACCAGCACAGAGACATACACCGCATTTCAAATGTTCTATTAGTAATTTCATTTACAATATATAATATATATTATATAAATTAAGTTGCCTTGCAATTTCCTGTAGCTCTTTTAATTAGTCTTGGCACTACACGTTCTTCTTTTTGCAGTTTTTGGGTTAATTTTCTGTTATTATTTAAAAGAAGTTGAGAACGGACTCTAGTAGACTCCTTCAACACAAGACTATGGGAGCACTCACTTTTCCTCTCCACACTGAGCCACTTCTGTAAGACCTGTTCCTCCAGGAGGATGTGCAGGGCGCCAGGGTAGGTGCTGGGGTAGGCATGTGTGGAACGCAGCTCCTTCTCAAACTGCAGTACCTCGTCCACCAGGTGGCAGAAGAGCGTGTCGTCGTAGAGCAGCCGAGGGGCATCGTGGGCCAGTTTCTCCTGAGCCAGAGCAAGAAGCCCTCTGCACAGCTCCACCTGATGGACACAGGAAGAACAGATGTATCTGTCCCAACCAGAAAAGTTATCCAAAACCTGTGGTATTTAACTTGACCTTCGTACTTTTGCGTT
The DNA here is from genome assembly GCA_037974565.1 of Clupeocharax schoutedeni. Taxonomy (NCBI): domain Eukaryota; kingdom Metazoa; phylum Chordata; class Actinopteri; order Characiformes; family Alestidae; genus Clupeocharax; species Clupeocharax schoutedeni. Next base: position 19,570,069 of record JBBPDH010000124.1, read on the forward strand.
GACAGCGGCCCCAGCACGATCAAGAATTGGCTGAATTCTCTCCTCCATAAAATTAGAGTTGTGTCCCATCCACACAAGGACCTGGGTCAGATACCACTCTGGCTAGAAGAGAAAGCAAATGTGATGAGTATTTATCAGCTTATGCTTTTTCTTCCTTATTTTCTTCTCCTATGACCTATCCATCCATTAATAAAGCAGCACAGCAAGAGGCATTACAGTGATGGAGTGCTGTTAGACCATTTCATTATTTCATTTAATGTATTATGATTATTGGAATAATCGAATCTGCCACCAGAATTTATAAACTGTTTCTTCTTTTTTTTTTTTTTTTTTTTAAATGGGAAGCAAATACAAAATGTTGTTTCTCCAAGCATGGATCATCCAATCAGATTTTAGAACCTGAATCTTTTTATCCTGTGGAAAAGACCAAATAATGAGGCACTGAACAGGAAAGGCACTGTTACAAACCAAAAGGGACGGGGGTTTATGTCACACGTATGAGAACAGTTGGTGCATGTTCTGACCTTGCTTAGTGAGTTGGTCTGGCGGCTCCCAGTAAAATGGTACCTGAACCTTTTACTGAGGGGCAGCAGCATGATCTGAATAGGCAGGGAGAGAGGTGAGGTCTTTGTCAGGCCAGGATGAATGGACACCTCCTTCTTCTCAGATATAAGGTCATCGCTGAGACAGTAGTCAAGTGCAATAAGGTCAAGATCTGTTCATAACTGTATGCGATTTTTCCATTCATCTGAAACGTAATTACATCTACTTAACATTCCACTGTGCATTTCTGGCTCCCTTAATACACCCAAGTATGAGATTTATCACATGATACGTAAACACACTGTGTACCGTTGTGTAACTAAAACAAAGGATTGCACGGCGAATAAAACAAAAGCACGTTTGTGTGAACAGCTGGCCGTGGCACAGTGATTAGTTTAAGCCTGTGTGCGAACAGTGCTGAGGATACGATATCTGCAGGGAGAGGAGCTGAGAGACCAGAAGCTCCAGCTGGCTGTTGAGCTCCTGAGCATTGGCTGGGGGAGAGAGAGACTGTGCCGGGGGAGATACTATAGGCCAGTGCAGCTGCGTCAGCACCTCCTCAAAATCACTGAGATTGAAAGAAACAAATGGGTAAGAAGCGTTTCCACCACACCCAGCCCTGGTCCTGCTGTACCACTGCTATCCACTCTCAGAAAATCTATTTACTGATAAAAGCTGGCTTAAATAACATTTCACAGGCTTTAAATATTTGTGGCATTACTCCTTCTCAAAAACACCCTTTAAAAATGTGAATGTAAACATTAATATTTAAATGTTATAAATATGAATTTAAAATATTGATATAAATTACCCCTAATTAATTAGTATCTTTGCTACTGCTAAATGTAAAATAGAATCCCGATCGGGTATTTATATTATTCGCTCAAATGAATTTAAAGCAGGGAAACACTGAACTGTGCAGGCAGGGCAGGAGTTGGACCAAGACTAAGAAGCACTGCATTAGAGATTTATGAATTTTTGATACTCATGAAACATAGACCTTACTTCGCGAGCTTGTCTTTCAGAATCTTGTGCCAGAAGTTCAATGTTTCTCGAAGGAAGGCCTGTAGATGTGTGCAGCCTGACTCTTTCAGACGCATGTCCAGAGTGGCCATGCTGTCCACTGCCCCGATCGCCTCCCAGACACTGTTAGTCATCAGGAACTGCTGAATACTGTCACTGGTTTTAACAGAAAGGAAAATCTCAACATCATTTGTCTGTCTATTACATTGCTTTGGCCAGTTTTGTATACCTGTTTCAGTTTTCATGCATTTATGTCTCACGACATTTAGCATTTTCCAAACTAAAATGATAGAGTAATAAATAGTACTGGGGGGTTTAAATGCCAGACGAGGCTTACAATGATCTATAAGCAATAGCGATAGACCTTGAATGGTGTAAGAGATGTAAATATGCTGAATAAGTAAGAATAACTTGGGAGTTCACAGCGTTCATTGTTAAAATAGTCTACAATTATGTATATTAAAATCCCATTAGGGCTGCACGATATTAGGAAACATGCGATATGCGAAAATGTTGCTGAATGTTGCGATTGCGATATCACATGTGAGAAGTAAAAACTAGAGGTGGGCAAAGATTAATTTTTTTAACGTCGTTAATCTGTCCCAACAGAGAGACCGAGACAGGTTGAAAACGTGTGTGAACCAGACAAGCTCACTGAAATATCAAGGTGAAATTCATCATAGCTTGCATAGTGTGGACCCAGCTCACTCTGTCCGGGAAGAGGGGGGAGGGGGGGCGGGTATTATTTTTTAAGGCCGATTATTTTTTTACTACACGATAAGAATCTTGCGCGTTAACGCATGTTAACGGCCCAGCACTAGTAAAAACTTAGCCTTTATAGTGTTAATGTTTTTCTGCTTTGAATTTGCTGGTAACAATGACTGTTCGATGCCAAAAATAAATGAAATGCAATATTTCCAATCCAAACATTGGATTTGCTTTGCCCTCTTCTCTGTGGCACTGGGTGAAGAGCTTTGGAAAAACACCATTTTTTGCAGTTCAGTCAGTCTTTCGCGATATGTATATTGTTTTTGTTGATATCGTGATGACGGTAAATTTGCGATATATTGTGCAGCCCTAAATCCCACATATGTAGATCGGGGAATTTATACAAAACAATGCAAAAACTGAATAAAAAGGTACTGCGTTCTGTACGGACTCCTACTGGACTGCTGACCTGAGCTCCTCAATGCGAGCCAAGCACTGGAGGTACTTCGTGTGCCTTTCCAGTGTTTCCTGTTCTCCTAGGGTTTGCCCCAGGCTGTCGGCCCAGCTCTGAGCCCCTTGCAGATGCTGCTGTAGCCTATTGGACAGAAGTCTCTCCTTCTGAAGCAGGGCCTCCAGCTTGGTCCGAGATTCCTCCGCTGCGGAAAGTGCAGCCGCTACACGCAAAGGCACCGAGCTGGACACTGTCAATACCTGCACGGACAGAAACACCCAGTCAGTATAAACCAGTCACCTTTTTATCAGTCAATGAGCAGGGAGGTTATATCTATACAGCCAGAACAGACTGTACATGTAAATAGTCCCTATTTTCAAAATAAAGTAAAACCACCCACACAAGAAGGGTATGTTTGGTCAGCTGAACCAGATACAGCAACCGCTACCAACATTTTTTTATTTAGCCAAATATGTATGCCAACAAAAGTATTTGTTGTTAATAGAATAAATATTTTATTGCTGAACTAAACATTTCTTCATGAAGGAGACCATTATTCCCTTAACCATGATCCTATCAGAGAGAGCTGGGTGGGGTCCTTTCACTGGAGGACATAGTTTTGTCTCCTCATCCAGACAAGGGGGTGGGAAGATGCTTGCACTACAATTCTGACAGCAGCTCGATTGCGGGGCTCAATGGAAGAGGACGCTATGAAATGACTGCTTAGTACTGAAATATGGATAAGCTCCTGGATAAACAGTGCTGCTGGCAATTTCAAATGATTGAATGGTAGATCAGTGGAAGTGATGGGAGCTACACTTTTCTAGACATTTATAGCAACTGTTCCTCCCTACTAATATAAACAGAAAACTCAAAATAACAAGCTAAACTGTTTCCTATCAGAAAACTCATGATGACATAATTCTTTTCTCAATTTTTTTATTATCTGCACCAAATAAAGTAAAATGACATTTGGCAGAAGCCCTTATGATCTTAACAGTCATTAGATACAGAGGCAGCCTCCCTGGAGCAACTGAGGGTTAATCATCCTGCTCAAAAACACAAGGGTAGAAAGTGGGGGATTGAACCTGCAACACTGCGGTCATCGGGTTCAAAAGCTAGTGTTTTACCCACTTGGCCACTATAATTAGAATGGTAGCATCCATAAGAATACAGATATGGATCAAATCAATAAGAGTGCACATGAGAATGAAAAAGAATACAGAATCAATAAGAGTACAGACAAGTTCCGATAGTACAGATAAGTAAACAGCATCAATAACATCTTAACAATACACATTCCTATTAATCAGTCAATCAACAACCTTTTTGTAAAACAGCAATTTTCCCCCTCTGTTGCCTTTGGATGAATTAAGCGGTCTACTAAAAATATGAAAAAGAATTCACAATATTAACACAGAGGCCGTAAGACTGCCACACAGAGAAGCTGGTTCTAGTTGGCTGCACCTGAAAATCAACCTAACTACAAGAATAACCACCAGTCTATCACTTTAGTTTTTTTCCCCCCAGACTTATCACTTATGATAGGATCATAGGATCATTTCATTCAATAAATTAGATTTATCAGAATAACTACAGACAAAGTCGACTGGCACACAGATAACCTGTTTCTCATCATAGCTGCCTACAGCTGAAAATCATCATAGACTGTGATATCATTGAGAGAAAAGAAGTCTGACATTTGCTGGGCAGTAAAATTACTAAAAAACTACAAGAATAACTACCAGGCCAGCACCGTCTGTGTTTTTACAGATCAGTCACTAGTGATTACTCGTTCAACACATTTAATTTAATTTAGCACGTTTTTCCAGAATAATAAAAAGACATCTACAAGAACTTCATAAGGTTCCTCTCCAGCTCCTGAGTCCAGAACACATAAACTCTCCAGCACTGCTGAACATGAACACTCATGATGGTGCCAGGATCCCATAGTGGAATATGTGTTTGTGAAAGTGATCAGAGGTCTGAAAAGCCCCTCAGAGTGTCTCTTTGGGGGTCTTTACCTGCTCCTCCAGCAGTGCGTTCTCAGCTTTCAGCCTCTCGAGGAGAGGACCCACGTTCTTCACAGACTTCAGATCAGTGCCGACCTCCCTCTCCAGCAGCTCGGACACATATTCGGAGTAGCCGGGGTCCTTTGGTGTAACCCTAGACTCAGAGTCTGAGTCGGTTCTGGTCTGATCCTCCTCGGACACACTGGAGCTGCTGCTTTCCACAGTGGGCGCCGCCATGTCCTCTGCTCTCACTGCCCACGTCATCAGAAGCGTTGATCCGCATGTGCGCCCTCTAGAGGTGACGGAGAGCTACTGTACACTCACGTCACACTGCGCTCTCAAGAGGGGGCAGTTCATCAGTATACACACCTCTTTTATTAAATTACATTTAAAAATGACAGGCTAAAGACCAAGATTAAAATAATCATTTACTTGGGGTTTAGGCCTTGGTCAGGTTGCTGACAGCCCCCTACTTCACTTGATACTCATGAAACATAGAATTTCACTTTGTTCACATTGTGTGCTGTGGTGTCTTCATGTGTGACTATAAGGGGCTGCTTTACTTGTTTACTAATCCCGACACTGTTTCAGTGCAATAATGCAGAACACAAAACTACAAGTGTGAATTTTGAGACAATCTAACTACACTAATGAACTAAACCACAAAGATCAAACACCCCAGTTTGATACTCCTAGTTTAGTTCACTGAGGTAGTGAGATGTGTCACAAAATACAAAATACAGAACAAGAACACATTTTAGGATCAAGTCTGAGTCTGAATTTTGAGCATTCAAAATAAGTATAAAGTCTCTTCAGCGCATGTTACATTTTGAAAAATCAGTATTCAGAATAACTGCTTTTTTACAAAATGTTTACTTACATTTCAAGTTTTTATTTAAAAGGAAATATCTCCAGAGGAAGCACAATCAGTGCTTGTTATTTAAATCAAATCGACTAAAGCCTGAGCAGATGTTTATTTCACTGAGCATTATCTAAGCTCTTTTGAAGGATGATGAAACTGAACAGTTTCTGCAGTAGTGAACAAGTTCAAGACACATAAGCTCATTCATGAATGATGTGCCAACTCATACTAGGGGGTTGTGGGAGGTGCAGTGGCCTGAAAAGAGAAATGAAAGCCAAAAAAGTTGAAGAATCTAGAAATGTATCTAAATCTAGAAAAGCAACATCTATGATAAAACATATTAACAGAAAAACTATATGAGCAAACCTGGCAAATTCAATTCTGAATACACCGCAGCATATTTAGGACATACACTCAGCAATCTCAGTATTCAGTATCAAAGTCAAAGTCAAAGTGAAAGCTAAACCATGCAGAGTATGCAGAGAGACAAAATGGCAAAGATCAGGTTCCACAGAGTACATATATTGTAACAAAACAAAGCAATGCATATTAAGAAGTATAAAATGTGCAACGGTTGCAAAAAGTATGACCAGAATAGCCAGTATAAACAGTGTAACAGTATAAAACGACATGAGACAAGTGAAAATACAGGGAGTGCAGAATTATTAGGTGTGTTGTATTTTTGAGGAATAATTTTATTATTGAACAACAACCATGTTCTCAATGAACCCAAAAAACTCATTAATATCA
>JBBPDH010000124.1:19603945-19615643 GCA_037974565.1 Clupeocharax schoutedeni
GTGATGTGTGGGTCTGAGTGTTTGTGTGTGTGTGTGTGTGTGTGTGTGTGTGTGTGTGTTTGTGTGTGTGTGTGTGTTTGCATGCTGAGTGGTGGAGGAGGGTGGGGGAGGGTGAATGGTGTGTGTTTCTCTGTCCCATAATTTTGTGTGATTTAGCTCTTGGTTTAGTGGTTTCATGGTGCGGTGTCGTATCCCCAGATGGTAGTTATCCTTCCTTTGTGTGTGTGTGTGTGTGTGTGTGTGTGTGTGGTTTTTTTTTAGCTGCAGGCTAAAGAGAGCCTGTAGTACGTGCTCCTACACACTTCGGTGCCAGTCGGGGCTGTGTTTAAGCACACAGTTCTTCCTCTGTGGGGCCCTCAAGTTCTGCGTGAACTGCAAATGTCCAGACTGAAAGATAAATATACACCAGCTCTGTGTCCTTTCAGAGACATTTTACTGATGTCTCATCATGTCACACAGATACTAGTGGTGTGTTCTTGGATTTCTGTTACTGCTCTCTAGGACTTGCTGTTTGCGTGTGTGTCTGTAACTCTTGTAAATAAGGTACCAAAAAAGTTCTTTAGTGCTACAGAAGAACCAACTCTGGTTCTTCTGTTACCAGTGAATTTTTCAAATTCACAGAAGAGAATTTCGACTGCTTATAAACCCTAGATGAGGGGTGCCCCCAAGGACCACATGAGTAGCCCACGGACCTGTTCAAAAAATAGCACAACTCACCAGTGAGCAGCGTCTAACAATTAATTTGATCCTGTTGTCATTCTTCTTTAATCACATTTGCATTTATATAGATTAGAAAATGACAATATCTAAATAAAATCATTTAAAACATGTTTATTATATTTACAAGAAGTTTAGATAAACTCTGTTCTAGTGTATCAAACTGGGAGCCTTGTGTATGACTCAGTGCCTGTGAAATAGCTCTCAGTTTCAGAAAGGTTGGTCTCCCCTGGGGACAGTATGTCTCCTTTCCTGAGAGAACATCTTTGGGGTGACCATTGTAATATAGGATGCATGACTTTGTAAATTTATTTGGTACAATCTTATTTTTGCCATTAAAAACTAATTATTGAAAATGCACAAGAATGGTGGATTAGGAATAATAGTTAAGAGAATGAGATAAGCCAACATGTATGTAAAATGCTGCTCAGGCTACCTTTACTTTAGTACAAAACTAAGGACAACACTTAATACACCAAATTAACATCGTTTTCAGACTATCACTTTAATCCCTTACATAAATGCATGCATAAGATTTAGTTTCTCTAATGCATGCTAATTTTTAGGATTATTATTCTCAAGGCTAATGCACTGTTGGATATGTGGTCCGCTTGAGCCTGTTGTTGTATGTAGCGTGTAACACAGCAGTGGTGTATGTGTGCAGCTGTATCTGGCTCTGTTACTCTGGAGCAGAGCAGCACAGACTCCCAGTGGAGCGTGAATCACTAATGCTGAGTCAGCATCTGGCCTGCCTGCCAAGGAAACTCAACAGCTCACATTTCTAAACCCTCTCTCCCTCGTCACGTTCTTTCTCTCTCTCTCTCTCTCTCTCTCTCTCTAGCTCTCTTTCCCTTCCCTCTGCTTACTCACACACAGCTCACTTTTTGTTTAACATGGGGTTATACATCTTGTTGCTGTCAGTAATAAAAAAAAACATTTTTAATTACATTAATACCATTTAAAATAGACCTCTGCTCTTCAGATTCTATGACTAGTTTATGAGGAATGAAGCAAAAAAAGAAGAAATTTTGTTATTTCATTGTACATTAAAACAAAAAAAAATTGTTTGCTTTTGTTACCAATTTAAAGATATTTGTTGTTTTTTTTCAACAATGGTGGAATTTTCCATATATTATATATATATATATATATATATATATATATTTCTGTACGTATGGATTTTCTAAGAATAATCTTAAATTTACCATCAGTAACCAAAAAAAATTGTTCTACAATTTTATTGATTCTAATGAGAAGAACTTTATGAAGTCAGGACCAATCTGTTTGTCCTGGTATTGTTGGTTAGTCCTATTTTTCTCTGGTCTCCCATTATTGTCCAAAAAAGGACATACCCCATAGAACAAAACACACAAATTTGCCCATGTATTTGGTGATGAGGTCTGTTTATTTGCAGCGCGTGTGTGAGTGACTGGACTCACTTTGTCTTTGTGTTTGGAAGTGTATGTGTTTATATTTGTTTAATGTCTGTGGGCATGTGTGAGAACAAGAAAGAGAGAAGTGAGTCAGCGACTTTTTCGTTTTGTGCCACCTTTGTGTTTGCTGATGTGTCTCGGTCTGGGTGTGGAAGAGCCAAATGTACCACAGATGTGTTCTCTCTTTTTTTCTCTTTCTCTCTTCTTCCCTTTGTTTCCTTCTTTTCTCATGTCTGTCTCTCTCTCTCATTTTTTTTCTCTCTGTTCTTTCCTATCTCTCTCCTTTCCTCTATCCTTTTGTATCTCAGTCTCTTTCTCCATCTTGCTGTCTCTTTTCTTTATCTCTTCTCTCTTTCTTTTTCTCTCTCTCCATTCACTTTTCTCTCTGCTTTCCTTTCCTTGTCTCTCAGTCTTATCTCTTAATTCTCTCTCTATCTCTCCCTGTTTTCTAGATTCTCTCAGTCTGCCTCTGTTCTTTCTCCGCATCTCTTTCTTCCTGTCTCTCTCTTTTTCTCTCCCTCTTCATCCACTTTTTCTCTGACTGTCTTCTCTTTTCTCTTTCTGTCTTCTTTGTCTTCACCCAGTTTCCCTCTCTTTTCTCTTTGTCTCCATTCCTTCCTTTCTCTCTCTCTCTCTCTCTCTCTCTCTCTCTCTCTCTCTCTCTCACTACTGTTTTCTGAGCATCGTTTCTCATCAGAAAGTTCAGAATATATTGAGAGGGGACATGCTTCACTTTTCTGTTAGTAATTAATGGCTGTCTTTGAAGTGCTGGCTGGGCTGGTTAAAGGACGCAGGGCTGTCTCTAGTGTCTGGGGATCAAGGCACTCGGATGAGCTTGGCCTTTTCAGTGTGTCCCCACACATAAAAAACAAATGTAGCATAGAGCGAACAAAAACGACATGCCTTCAGACACTGTAATTGCAAACACACACACACACACACACACACACACACACACACGCCCACATGCTGAGCCTCCGGGGGAAGGCTGCGGTGCGGGACTTTTCGCAACAGCACCCCCCTCACCCTCGGCTGCTCTGCCATGTCCCAGACTTGTTTACTGCTATGAGCTTATCTCAATTATTTCTGAATTCACAGCGCTGTTAAAGCCACAGTTAATCTGTGTGTGCTTAGACGTAAAAGCTCATTTTGATCATAAATGGTTAGCGAACCCTAACCCTAACCCACTCTTATCAGCATCTGGCTAAAAAGTTTGATACCACTGATATATATATCATATATATATTTGCTTAATGTGCTCTTTGCTGGAAAACCAGAGACTATTAAGAAAAATATCCTTTTATATCAGGACCAACAGAATGGTCCTGACATTGTAAAGCTCAAAGGCTGCACATTTTTATATTTTGATTAATAAAAGTGCAGAACCATTTCTTTCTGGTTACAGAGGATAAGGTTAGGATTGAGTTTAGAATTATTCTTAGAAAATGTTGATAAGGAAATTTACAATTACAATATAAATGGAAAATGGCATCACTGTTGAAAGAAAACGAATACCTCTAAATAAACATTTTACTTTGAATGTCATTTTGGACCATTTCTATTGGTCCATTCCTGCACTCTGAATTGATATCATTGTTGATACTATCTTAAATTTACACGGGCCAGAAACCAGAAGTAAGTGGTCGGTTAGTGACCACAGCAGCAAAGTTGACTAGATATTTTTGTTTGGTGACCTGTTCTGAGCCCTGCTGTCATTTGGAGATCTCAACAGCACCACTGAGCCTTATACGCTACCATGTCACTGGGACGGCTGTGAGATATCCTGTCTGCAGTGGTCCTTTGTTGGTCTCATACCACTCTGGATTGAAGGTGCCTAAAAATGTGCAGGAGCAGATAAGCTACAGTAATCAGTTGTAAACCTACAATGTATAGTTGGTATAGTGTGCCTAATAAAATGGCAACTCAGCTAAAAGATAAATTAATTAAATATGTAAAAGAGAACATCAGTAGAGCTCTGAAGGAACAGACACGGAAAACAAAAAAGGATTAGACAGTAATGAAAAATTACAGTTAAACATCTGCAAGTACAAATTAATTCCATCTAACAGAAATATACTATGATTGGTTTCAATGAGACAGTTTACATCATTTTATAGGTCATAGTCATTGGGTTCTGCATGTTCTTTTCAAATGATACATTTGAGGCAGTCAGGTAAAGTTATCCTCATCTTATGTATTTTAAAAGAAGCTTATCATTTCCATTCTGTCAAAGTAAATGGCTGTATTTTTTCAATATAAAGTTTCACTTTCTTTGTTTATTTATTGTTTGTTTGCTTAAAAGCTCTAAATACCCCACCCACCCAGTGCACCCAATGCACCCAAGGCACAAAATGCAAGCTCCACCACCGCTCTGAAGCCAAACCTCACCCTCTATAATTACTTCTAACCAACTATCGCGTACATTTCCATGTCAGTGTTATGCCACGGCTGATCAGACTAATGGGAAAATCCCCAGAATGGTGAATTTTGTTTAGTCATTCAGAGTGTGGACAGTAGAACCAGGTTGCTTGACTCTTCTTTCAGAGTTCACTGCTCCACTGCTGTTTTTAAACGCTTAATCATGCTTAATCATGATGATAAAATCCATGCTAGTAGCTGCCAGTCAAACAAGAAGCAGTCCATTTTTAAATTGTTCAGCTCCACTTTACTGATGTTTTTGCTGAAATGCAGCCCTCCCACCTGCTGACTCAGCAAAATCTCAGATGAGTTCTTTTTTCTAAAGCTTATCTGTATCTTCTAGACCAACTCAAACAAGTTTCAACACCAGTATGGGACTTGGAGCCTTTACCTAGTAATTTTTGATATATGAGCCGAGGAGTAAAGCTTCATCTATTTGTTATAATTTGCTCAGATATTATTCATGGAAACCTCTGGACTGACATCATTGTTTTCTCTTTGCTTTCCCTTAAAATCGATCAAGAAGTAAAAGAGACTTAAGTATGATCTAATCTATCACTGATGATTCCTAAACGTTGCTGAAATGATCATTTCAGATTATCGACATAATTCAATGTAATTTTATCTCTTTGTTCCTCCTAAAGGGTCTTTAGGACAAATAACCCAAATAAACCCTAAATGCACTGAAAAAAGATGCGTCTCTAGTACACTCTTGACGATAATGGGAGTACTTCATCTTTCTCTCTAAAGAGAACTTTGCCACTGAAGAACCGCCTTTGGCTCCTCAAAAAACCTTATAGTGGATACATTGATTCTTTACAGAAGGTTGATAGAAGGATGATTGTGGAGAAAAGAAGAACCTGGGTTCAATTCCTGGCCAGGGTGGCCGAGGTTCCTTTCAGCGTGGAGTCTGTGTATTCTCCCCATGTCCGTGTGGGCTTACGCCAGGAGCTAGAGTTTTTTCACCAAAGACATGCCTTCACGTGAACTGGCGATACCTAATCACCCCTAAAGGTGTGTGTGGTGTGTGTGTGTGTGTATGTGTGTGTGTGTGTGTGTGTGTGTGTGTGTGTGTGTGTGTGTGTCAGTGTGTTTGTCAGGAATGTGATAGACAGCACCCACTGCGAACTGGCTTAGGGTCAGTGGCTCAGATAATTGATGATAAAAAATAACCTTTTCTCTCACGATCTGTAAAAGGTCAACACACTCTTTAAAATAAAGGCCCCAGAAAGAGTTCTTGTACTTTTCACAATGAAAAAACTAACACACTTTCAACAAAATTTCAACAAAACGAAATACTAACTTTTTAAAGTTCAGCTTAATGTTTGGCTTTTTCAAACAGGGTTCTATAGGGAACCAAAACTCAGTAAAAGAACCCTTTTTGGCTCCTATTTGGAGAATGTAGAAATATTTTCTCCCTATTACAGCAAGAACCATATGGGAACTCTTGGGCATATGGTGGAAGGGATTTGTTGGTATCGGACCTTTTTTGGAGGTTATTTAAACTTTAGGTCCTTTACAGACACATTTTTTTCAGAAACCAAAAGTGCTTCTTGCTTTGTCTCATAAAATAAAGATGATCACCGCTATATTTTGTAGAGTGTATCGGTTTAGAATCTCAGTAGTATTTTGTGAATTATGTGTCCAGATGTTCGCACATTAAGTGTAGGTGACAAGGCGCGAAGGCTGTGTAGGTTTGGCCTTTGCCTGAAAGAGTTGGTTTGGGGGTGCTGTTTGGGAGCTGCTGGGTCGGAGAATGATTTGTTCCATGTGGAGTACGCTTCTGTCGTAAGACCTTTATCTCTCCCTCACAACGTCTCACCCTGATCCTGATCTGGTTGCACGTGTGAGCTTTCACTCACCTCCCATCAGCCCACACTCGCCTGATCCGCTCAGGCTCTTTGATCATTTCATGTCATATTTAGGAAGATTTACGCATTTTCCCCAAGGCCTCTGACAGGGTTAGTAAGTCTGTATAGGCTTCTCTGCTCCTCAGGCCTGTTTTCCTACCCTCTTGACCTTGCTATTTCGATGCATGATCCACTGTCTCGTTAAGCTAAATGCTTTCCCTGTTTTTTTTTAGTCTGTTCTTCAGCTTGTTTTTCTAAGAGATCCTTCGGCTCTGAAGCCTTTAAAGAATGTGTGACACATGCTCAGGAATCTTGTGACATCATAACAATCTGGCAACCTCGAGAGGACACTCTTTAGTAGGAGATGACAAAACCCTTTGAAGTCACCATTGGCCTCGTAGGTCATAATTCTTAACATGCTCAACGAGAACCAGATATTTGTGGCGTCTTTGAGGAACAAAACTGAGCACCTAAAAGCAGTCATTCTGTGGGACAATATAGCAAGGGACTGTGTTCTCTGCACATCCTGGCCAGTCAATGGGTGACTTAAACCAAAAGGCCCATTTGAAGTGACAATAGATGTGCTCATCCAGAGCTGCATGTGGTTTACCACAATACATAAATTCCGGTCATAAATTATTTCAAACTTCCTCAGTGTCTTGAGACATCATCCAAAAGCAAAAGGCCATCTAATGAATCAGTACATGTAACTAGCTTTAAAGGCATAGTTACTGTGTGTTTTTTCTTTAAGTTTAAAGGAATACTTTAGGAAGGAAAGTAAAACAAATCACCAAAACTCAAATTCAGTCAGTGTGTTTTTGGACAAAGTAAAGCTTTCTGTGAGCTACAAAACTGAACAAAATTTCACCTCTACATTCAGCAAAACACCAGAAAAAGTACAAAGCCGCCATATGGAAGATCTTGTGTCAGAGTTTCCCGTATTTGTCTTAAAAATTATTCAAGATCAGCACTTCTACTCCTGAGATGGTTTGTGAAAGAGGCTGCCCACAGCATTTGACTACTCAGTGAAGTTTTGTTCATTTTTATAGCAGTATGCCATAAAGTGTCCTAAAACCTATTGATGAAGAGCTGCATGCAGTTTGAGCAGATTGAGAGGAGAATATGTGTTTAAGAAAGAGATTTGGGTAGATATTGACTTTTAGTATTGGGAGTCAGTGGAAAACTACTTATTTATCTCTAAGCCAAATGCATTTAGCAACCAAGACCTATCTGGGGTCCAAAGTTTGCATCTGTAGTTTTGCAGATGAGCTAAAGGCTAATTTATCTAACAAGTAGCCAAATGGAAACCCATAGAGATGATTGCATGGATATGGGTGCTCCAGTCAAATTATGTTTACTGGATTTTCACCTCCTCTACAGCAGTGGTCCCCAACCTTTATTTCGTCACGGACCGGCCTTTAAGGAGTGGCGGATAAATATACGTATACGCATTTATACAAATAAATGATACGCATAAAAATGGGGATATTTTAAAAATATAATAATGAGGTATCTTTAAAATATAATAATAAACGTAAATCCAATGTGTACTCGCAGCTTTATTAACAAGAGTGAGTCATAGACTAAGGATATCCGGTCATTTTTCAAAATAAAACATTGTTTAGACTCTGATAGTAAATAAAACCAGCGGACCTGTTGGGGGCCATTGCTCTACAGAGAACTTGCACTTGCACATTTAAAGCCTAATTATGGTTTATTTACTGAATTACATATATTGGGGAAAGGCATGCATTAACTGTGGCCTGTGTAAAAGGTATTTTTATGTTCAAAATCACATTCAGAGTGTCTCTAATAAACAGAAAGTATGCACTAAAGTTAGCAGAAAACTGTCATATGCGTTTGCTCTCTGTAGAGCATGTACTTTCACCTACGAAAATGTCATTTGACATTTGAGGGAATTTTTGCATATGTTTTGCATAAGACTGTGTCCTTTCTGTTGACACTGTGCAAACGACATACCTACATCATCACATTCACAATGAGCAGGCTAAATTCAAATATCTGCTACTACTGTTTTTAACAATTGGCAGACAGCCCCATGCAGCATGACTTACAATCATTAGATACAGGGACAGTCCCCCTAGAGCAACTGAGGGTGGGGGTTTGAAACGGCTACTCTGTGGGCTTTGGGTTTATGAGCAAGTGCTTTACCCACTGGGTTACTACCACCCTAATGGGCATCTATGCAACATACATATACCAGAAATCACATAACTAATCACGTGAAATTACTTTATAAATCAACACCATTTGAGGCAAGTGTGTGACTATGAAGTGTGTGTGTTGATGAAGGCATGCACTTTGCACTATGCTAATTGTGGTTAAGAGTTTCTATTACTTGTTAGCTCTTTAACCTAGTAGCTGGAGTGAAATACCCTAAGCACACTTCAGATATTCCATCAAACCAAAATCTGAAAGGGGAAAACTGAGTAACTGAGTAAAGTAAATGTTTTGCTGTACTGTTCTTTTATTTCCTTTCTGCTTTTCCCTCCATATCCAAGCTGGACTAGAGTCAACAGATGCGTCTCACACATGTAGTTCATTGTAACATGGTACATGACCGATCTTGCCATGCACTGGAAAGCAGCACAGACAAATTTTAGCCTGACAGACAGATGTGGGAGCATGAACAGGCGTGGAACGGAGGAGTGAGGGTTGCCAAACATGGCCTAATCAGGAAGCTGTAGCGGTCTCGCGCAGTTTGGCCCTGTAGAAAGTGCAGCCCCTTCTTCTGCTCTAACTGCAGCCATGAGGTTAATTACAGGCTTCCTGCCTCCAGCACGAGAGCGGCGTGCAGTCAACACCTCCACAAGATTCCCGACCCTGTTGAGGAGAAAGCTGATGAGTAGAAAGCTAATGAGATGAGATTGGGGGTAGAATTACAAAAAAAAGAGAAAGAGAGACAGGAAGATTTCTAGAAGGAGGAGAATATTAGACCATTACTGCTCTGATAACGAACAGTGGCATATTCACATGAGCTTTTGCATTCATACATATACAGTACATCATTGGGAGGTCTATATATTTTTACAGTATAGGGCTGTACAACATTAATGTCATATTAGACAAAAGCATTTTTTTGCACTTTTCAGTTTGAAGCACTGTTACAGTCACTTTCCGTTTTATACACTGTATATATAAGCAGCATGTAAGCTCATTTTTCTGGCTTGGTGATTTGCATACATCTGCCTGTTCAGCCTAAAGCAGTTTAGCTATGCCCATTAATACTGAAGCTATGAAGAGTTGTTCAGCCCTGACTCATTTTTGAATGAGGCACATTCCTGGTTTATGTTATTTAATTATATTCTATTTTATTGGGATTTCATTGCATATTTCATTTCATTTCAATAAGCAGTGGCCAGCTTGCATAAAATATTACATTTACATTTATGGCATTTATCAGACGCTTTTATCCAAAGCGACTTCCATTCCCTAACTACAGGGGACAGTCACCCTGGAGCAACTTGGGGTTAAGGGTCTTGCTCAGGGACCGAGTGGTGGTGTGCTGGAGGTAGGATTTGAACCCATGACCTCTTGGTCTACAGGCCACGACCACCTTATATCTTCTATATTTTTTTATTTAATGATTAAGAGACAACTTTAAAGACAGTCAATGGAAAATTTTTCAACATTAGTGCTGAGAATTCAGTATACAGTGTTTTTTCATTACACTTCTACAGTTTCCTGAAGAGGGTTAATGTGACTCATTTAAGGGGATGTGAAAACTCAGGCCTCAACTCAATTAAGATGCTTTATGCAAGCAGGCACTGAACTTGAAATCTGTTTTGTACTTTCCTCTAACAGCTTCTGTCCTTCTGATCAGTCTGAGGATGCTATGGATATGAGGCTGCATGTAGACAGGCCCTGAGGTGAACTTGTGGTTGCAATATTCTCCTCACATGAAATTGACGTCTGTGTGCCTGGCCTGCTTCATCCCCTTCACTGGAATCCAATTTTCTCTCACCAGCCACAACACAACCTGAGCACAGCAAGCACCCCCCGCCCCAACTCTAGCTTGTGCTGCAAGCTGAAGCTGAGCTTTGGGCTTTGGCGCGATGCTAAAGGGGGGGTTCTCACCAAGTCTGTAAAGTTCCCCTGGGCTTTCCTGGAGGTTAAATGAGGATTATTTTGACTGATAGTCTGATAGCTTTATTAACCCTTAATAAGGTCAACAGCACTGCCTGAACTCATTTCACCTCCTCCAACCCCGTTCACTTGAACCTTTTTTTTCACATAAATGACCACCAAAATAAAAAAAATGTATATATTTTAGTGTAAAGTTATTTTGCAAGTGCAACGTGTGCCACAAAACACACACTATTTACCACAACTAACTCATTTACATCTGCCTATTTGGCCTATAACAGTTTATCCCTGTACACTCATGCTGAAGTTTTAAGGAGTGTTTCCATCTGGACTGCTTTTTGAATGAGACACTTTACAGAGCTGCCAATAAGAACAGAGCGTAATAAACACAGTAACAAAGTGGCAAACACAGCAACAAAACATTTTGATTTTAATGGGTTAAGATATAGAAATGGTATAGGTGGATTACAGGAAAAAATGATACTGTGAACAAGTAATTTGAGCACGGTAAGGTTTATCTGTAGCATATGGTCGATTACCATGCACAGTAGTTTTTCTGGGGAAACAAACAAAAAAACATGTGGACTTCAGCACCGAGCCACGGACTTCTGTTTTACAGTTTTTAAATCAACAAGTTTTGAGTGTAAAACATACTGACTGATAACTGACTTTATGCTACAGACTTAAAATCACACACAGGATTATTCCTTTACTCATTTGGTCATATGTCTTGAATAGGATACTTGATTAAGCTGTCTGAGAAAAAAACAGTGCCGGAATGCATTATGGATAAAGGAAAGGTAAGCAGACCACAGTATGCATAGATTGTTGGGCAGCCAGAGCCAAAGATTGCGCTGAAATCTGTGCACATTTCACTGAAATTGTGTCTGTGTGTAGATAAACAAGGCAAGTGTCCGTCTCATATGAGCCCTGTTTGTTTGGGCAGTGTGCACATGTCTGTTAAGTAAAGTCAGGTGAAAGCCTGAGGGGAGGGGACTTGGCCTGGCTCACAGGATATGAGTGTACATATTCCTAGCCAAGACTGTTTTCACCCTTCAGCTCTGCTGCTCTTACTCACTGTGTGTGTGTGTGTGTGTGTGTGTGTGTGTGTGTGTGTGTGTGTGTGTGTGTGTGTGTGTATGCATATACGTGCGCGCACGCGTTTTTTTTCTC
>JBBPDH010000124.1:19651480-19672280 GCA_037974565.1 Clupeocharax schoutedeni
AGCATTTAGCTTGATCTGGTATTTTAAAATTTTAATAAACCAACACAGGCCAGCGAAACAGCATGAATATACACACGCTATCATGACTAAGAATATGTTATGTCATTCATAAATGGTACACCTGTAAAACTCGAAAACGTTCCACTTTTACACTTAATTAGCACTAGCTTAGCAAGCAAGACACGATTCCCCGTAACACTTCCTGTTTTGGCTGAGAGCGCACCTCTGCGGGTCAGGAAAAGTCAGGAACTAGAGAGAGAGACAGATAGAGAACGAGAGAGGGAGTAAGAGAGAGAGAGAGAGAGAACAGAGAGGGAGTAAGAGAGAGAGGGAGTAAGAGAGAGCCCTACGGCCATGCACGGGGAGCCAGAAGAACTACAACGAATAAAAAAAACATATTGACACGAAAAAAAGCCCCCAAAAAGCGGAGAATATTTGCAGGTTTCGCGTTGTTTTGCATATTTCCGCATAAAACGATCGGTTTCCTTCTATAAATAAAAGCCCCCTGTGACTGGATCCAGGGGTTTACTGCATTTCATATTAATCCATGTAGATTAACGTCACTTTTCCTTCAAAACTGTTAACAGCACTTTTTTTAATCAAGCTTATTTCCATGCTTGGCATCTAAGCTGAGTAGTTATGTATTGTGCCACACTGAGCAGATGGAACAACCACTTCCACTACAGCTGTCTCCTCTCAGTACTTCAGCTCTGATTCTAGTGCCATACCGTTTCACTACACCAGGAACTGCACCACTGCTACTACATTTCTATCTTTATTTGAGGCACTTTGTGAGAGAACAGATATGTGTACATACATGTAAATATACATATATTTACACACACACACACACACACACACACACACACACACACACACACACACACACACACTCACACACATTATATATAGTAAAGGAACTGAAGCTCATGGACCATACTACTGTTCCAAAGGTTTTCCTCAGCAGGGATCCATAGATCCGTAATACAAAAAATGGTGTATGTTTCTGTACACTATGGGACGATTAAGCACGGATTTACCAGAAGTAAAATATTCCAGCCGGGTGAGGCGAGGCATGGCTGCCTGCTGACTTTTTGATGGCGTTTTTTGTGTACGTGCATTTACACATTTTATTCATGGTTGTCTTTAGAGTTAAGGCTCCTGTCATTAACCGCGGGCTGCTGCAACGCCAGCTTAGATTTCATCATGCTATCTTTGCAAACCTAGTCAACTCTCACTGAGGTTATTTGGGGTTTGAATGTCTCCGATAATTGCTCCACTTCTCTACGCACACGATCATTGTGCTTTGCAAGCATCAGCAAAAAAAAAAAGAAATCTGACCGTCGTGCCAGCTCGGAGCGGAGCTTGCCTTTACGAAAAGAACACCGTGTACCGCAGACGATAGTCTGTTTCTCTTTTCCACCCGTTTTCGACCAGATGGCTCGTAGTCTCGCAGGCAGTTTGCCAACAGGGCAGGAGACCTTATGAGAAAAATTACTCAGCGTTCGCGTTGTAACGAAGCGTATTTTTCCACTGCTGAGAGCATTTGAACAGCTCTCCTTGGTAATATGAATGTACTATTTAGAAAGTTTGAAATATACTTGTTTACAGCGTCAATTCTTGTTTACTTCTAGTGAAAAAACGAGCGACGGGAGCCCCGCCCAGTGCAGAACACGGAATACGCGGGAACCAATCGTAGCGCAGGGGGGCGGGACTTTGTCCGAATACGGGTGTGATCAGAGACAGCCGAGAGAGAGCAGGCAGGTTGCAGCAGTGAACGGAGATCCTAGTGGCTGCAGTCAGTGGTGTGCTTCTCTCACTGTCTACCTGATTGGACAAGCCGAATGTCAGTATCTTATCGTGTTGTGCCTTTTTTTGTCGTCTTCTCTTTTTTTCCTTCATGGGACGTGTCCTTGTTTTTCCTCAATCGAAGCAGGAGTGGTGAAAGTGTTTTTTCCTTGTTTTTTTCTTGTCTGCATCGCGTCCTTAAATAAAGCACGGGTTTGGGACACGATAACTGGGCGATGCCGGTGTCTTGTTAACGAAAATTTAACTCCAGATGCATTTCCAGCCTTCTTCACGATGAAACACACTGAATGCATCTCATCAGCAGCTGGATGTTATTGTTTTAGCCAAAAACCCGGACTGCTGCGCGAAACACAGGCTGTGTCCCAAACTGCACCCCACACTAAATAGGTTGAAGAAAATAGTACACGACCTTCAAATAATGCACCCAGTAGTGTGTGAAGTATAGATTTGCAACGCACTAAAGAGGACAAAGGTTGAGTTTGCCTTCAAACTGCAGCTTTTATCAGTGATACAAGCATGAACACTGATATTATGAACATTGTTTATTAACCATTATGTATATTAATTTGAGGAAAAAATCCTGCTGTCCCCCCCCAAAATGTGTGTATGTCCTCAGTAAACAAGTATGTTCAGTTTGGTTTAATAAAAATCTAATAAACAATTAAAAAATGCATATATGAATGTGTATCATAAGGTTTACCTCAAGGAAAAAATACTCCAGTTTATGTTTGGAAGTGAAATTCAAAATATTTCAGGAACCTATTTACACAGTGGGCGTTTCTTATTGGACATGTTTGTGTATGGACCACTAATGGGCCTTAACCTGGTGTACTCTATCTGAGTGCAAAGTTTGCTTATTCTCAGTGTGAAGTGAATAAACTAAATATTACATAGACCTGTAAAAACCCAAGATGCAATTGCAATGAGCATTTTTGGCATGTATTCTGAGCGACACAAATTAAGAGTGTTCATGATTTTTTTTAATCATCTCCTTGAACAAGCAATAGAAAATATACATTTTTAATAGGCTCAGTTTGCAACCTTGCACAAATTCTATTCAAAAAAATCTGAAAAACAATAAACTTATAAAAAGTAAAAAAAAAAATGCACAAATGCCACTTTGGATAGTCATGAATGACAAAAAGCTTAACATAAATAAGTTAGTATAATTTCCTCAGTGTTTTTTATTTTTTACAAAGCAATATACACAGGTACACTTCAAAGTTTTACACACATGCAGTGTAACGTCTTTTTTGTCATTTTATACATATTTTTGGGGACGTAGCGGCCAGTCATGTTCAACATGACTACCGTGTGTGGTGGCAAAGGACCCGAATGAATGACTACTGCAGTTTTAAAATACATGGCCCAGTGTATTAATAAAAACAAAAAATGCTACACAGCGATGCCAGAGAAACACAAAGGTGACTGAAAAGAAAATTAATTATTCCTTTCAGTTTTCCTTAAAAAAATACTCAGTAGGTTTTGTCATTCATAAGCATTTTTTTTTTAAATGTAATATTGGGAAAAAAATAGTGGAATAACCCAGGGATACAATAATACTGAGAATTCAGAACCGCACCGCCACACCTTTTCTAAAGGAATATCCCTGTTGCAACTTTGGCAGTTTTTAAATCAACATCACAAAATCAAGTACCAGTACAGACTTTCTGTAGTATTATTGCGAATACAAAAAGAAAAATGAAAAAAGGAGAAGAAGAAGAAGTAGTTAAAAAAAATTGATGTGTAGCTTTAGGTCACATAATACAACCGGACTCCAGTTTTCTCTTTCTAGGTTATCACTGGACGCCTAGGACTTTAGAGTGCAGAACTGATGCATGGTTAATTTAAGACTGATCTCACTGATAAACTAAACCCTGACAGCATTGAGACCTAAAGTTCGAGGTCAACTAAATATGAGCCAACGTTTTTTTTTTTTTGGTTGTTTTTTCTTTTTTCTATAGAGGAAATATGGTTGAGAGTCGTTTTGAAAACTGCACAGCAATTCTTCAAGTCATCCACTCTACTATATATTTTTTCCATCATAATGTTATATTTCAAATGTGCTACATATAAAATGAGAATATATACATAGGTAGTAAAGACTGAGCAAAAAAAAGAAAAAAAGAAAGAAAGAACACCAATTGCACACTGCTACATTGTCTGCTTTTGAGGCAAATGTATTCGGTTGAGTGCCAAAACTTTAGTGTAAAAATTCAGTGCTTCTACTGCCTCGCACATCCCTTAGGAAAGACGGTGCGCTGTTTGTTTTTTTCTCCTTTCATTGCTGTCCCTGTTTACTTCATAAAGCTCTCGTAGGTTTTGATGGAGAAACGTGTTCTTCATCTCTGCGGGGAACAGAAAGACAGCGTCTATTTAGCCATACAGGAAATACCAACACGGTGGACGTGTCCACAAAAAACACAATACACACACACATGTGACTGCCTCAGCTGCCCTCCAGCCCTGAACAGACTGGAAGAAGATGGATTTTAATCAGGCATTAAACACTGCAAGGGTGGAGGTAAGCCCACTGCAGCAAAGTAAACATGCAGTCCCTAAAGATTATCTTAAATAATGTTAATAAATGTCCAATTGACAATTCAGTACGTGTGTGAGGCTGGAGTGTGTATGATCCTACACCCACCCCCACACCACCCTCATGCATACACACCCAGGGTGTACATGACGTCTTACTACACTGTCTTTCACACCACAGGCATGTTGTTTACAACGTGAAAGTCACCTTGGTGTGAAACCCCCGCAAGATCGCTTTGCAATTACACCTAAATTAAAAGAGTGTCTAAATGTGGCTCCAGGGATTGATGCAAATTCCCGTGGGTTTGTACTAAAAGAGTGGTAAGATGGTTTTTAAGGATGGGACATGCAGCATAAGGTAATTTCTAGATTGCAGAGTACATAGTGCGTATTCAGTGGGGAATAAGGTTGCCTACTCACCTTTGCTCCCAAGGTCCTGTTTACGTGTTGGGTTGTTTTCTGGGTGTCTGCTCTTCTGAAGGGGACTCATCTGGACAGTGGTTCTTTTCCTCAGCCTCACCGTTTGTCTCCTCGCCCTCACCGTTTGTCTCCTCACCCTCACCGTTCGTCTCCTCAGCCACAGTATTCACTCTCTTACTCTGACTTGCACCATCTGAGTTTGAGAAAAGGGAAAGATGCAGTTAGCCACTTTGAAATGTGGGAAATATTCACCAGCAGCCTAACACTGTCCTTCTGCCCCCGTGCGTCCCGTGCGTAATCCAGCTCTGCAGCAGTGTGCAGAAAGCTACAGTAAAAGGGTGAGGAGTGGACACGCGTGGCTGCCGTGCAGCACCTTCAGCCACAAGATGCGAAATCTCGGGCGGCGTTCGTTTTGCTGCAGAAATTACAGCAGCACGCAAAATGGCTGCAAAGCATCAAGAGCATCAGCCAGCGTGCTGTAGGCGAGCCTATTTCCACTCCCACTTCAATAACTCAGTGTTTCAGTTACCCAGCTGCTCGGTGGAGGGTCTTTTCCTGCGGTCCTGGCGCTCAGAGTCCACTCCCCGTGGGGGTCTGCTGTAAAACTCCGGCACGCTTCTGTCGTCCACCGCCTCCCACTCGTACTGTCCGGGGGCGAGCGGCTGGTCCAGCGCGAAGTCGAAGTTCCACTTGTCCCGAGAGGCGCGCTCCATCTCCCGCAGCTGCTCCGTGCAGTCCCGACGGAACTCGGCCGCGTCCCCAGCGCCTCCCCCGGGAAACAGGTTCCTACACACAGGCGGCCTGGAGTGGTCCGCGAGCCTCGCGTCTACCCTCTCCAGCGGGGGGCTTCCGTTAGACAGGCGCACGTCGGACATTTTTTCTACATGTAAAAAATAAAAGTCTGTCCCGACTAAAAAAAGCTTAAAAAAATAATAAAGTACACAACAAAGACAACAAAAATAACAGCGTCAGCAGTGGCCCCAGACGCGCTATGGAGGCAAACGCCTTCTGCAAACGCGTAATAGCGTCGCTCCAGTCAAACCAGAACTACTCTCAAACGAGTCAGGGGACGGTACGCATGCCAGAAAACCAGCATCTAAAAGTGAGAGCGAAAGAGAAAAAACGAAAGCGAAAAACAGGAGCAGCCCGTGTGGCCGAAACAGCGAGTGCACGGTGAAATATGCAGCGGTGCGCCAGTCGCTCACCTCCGCTCCGTCTCGTAGTAATTCCGCTAGAAAAGCACGCAAAGTCATCCGAGCGCCCAATATGGCGATCGCAAGCTAAAGCAAGTGGAAAGAAGACGGACTGACAGCTATGGCTATTTAAACCAGAACACTTTCATTGGTGCGCCACCACGGGCCCCTCCCATTTCTTAAAGGGAACTAGGGGCTGGAGCTTAAATGGCTCCCTTACTCCCAATAGTGCACTACAGGGGTCACGGAGCCACGGCTCTGACACCCAAACAGAAGAAAGTAGATACACTCCACACTTCACGTGTCGTTACTTCAGTAAAGGTAATGACTCAAAAACAAAAAATAGGATCAGTTTAGGGAAAAAAAACTATGTACACAAGCTTCATACATGCCCTTTTGGTGCCTATTTTTGATCTAAAAATTGAGCTCATAAGAAGTGTGAGCAGTTTAACACAACAACTAACTATGAGCTAAAAAGGTGGTTATTTTGCTTACAAAAACACAAACATTTGCATACAAATACAAATTGAACTGTAGAACTGTATTTAAACTCATCAAGCACACAGAGCCAAGTAATCCAACAAGTGCAGTAAGCGGCCAGTAATCTGGGACCGTGTGGAGGACACCGTAGTGGACTGCAGTACAATCATTTTTGCATCAGATTTTTCTGGCAGTGTAGTGTGCAAAACAGTTTTTTCAAAGGGTGTGAGGTCATAGTTGGCAATGTCCTTATCTTCAGTAGACTTTGGCACTATCAGTAAGTAGTTCAGATCCCTGAGTCATATCAATTGTCCTTCTTCAGTACAATGTGTCTCGCAGGTTTTTTTTTCTCTTCTCTAGAATCAGACTGGATGAATTGCAGAAGGTCACAGTCTTGAAATATCTTATGATACGAGCTAATCCTTTGGTCCTTACAGTTATTGTGAGAAGGGATGTGGTGTGTATTTGTGTAGTTGTAATATTTCCAGACTTACTTGTATAATTAAATTATGGTAATGCTCTAACAAAAAACCCCCCAAAGAAATAAACAGCAGAATTGATAAATCTGCTATTAATATTTTTTAAAAGCTAAACTGTCAGATATATTAATTTTTATGTTTAATTATTTGGGTTTTTTTTTTTTAATCTGGATCTGAATCTGGATCTGAAGAATGTCAAAAACATGTTTACACTGAAAATGTCCAGTAAAATGCTGCACAAATAATATTAAGTAGTCTCTGAGGTCTGTGATTCACTTGCATGGGCCATAGCTGCTAAGAGGAGCTGACAAAAATCACCCATGGATCAGATTTGCAATGACTTATTGCCCTTTTTCAGGCTTTTAAAGTGTGACGGCTGAATATTTTGATGGCTGATATTATAAAATGTACAAAAAGTCAAAAGAATGACATGGATCATGTGGAAAAAAAACACATTGAGCTTAGGATAACAGTATATGTAGTTTTAAACCGTGGAAGACTAGTGTATGTGACTTTTATAAAATGGGCTGCCAGGCAGAAATATGTAGATAGTAAGTTTTGCGAATTGCATTACAACACTGAAGGCACTGAGATTATGTTCCTATAAATAAAAAAGGTGGAAAAGGTCGAATGAACTGAAAGGTTGTGTCATAAAGTGTACAATAGTTTAAACCATTAATGCATCAATACTTCTTAAGTTATATACCGGTAATTCTTTTTTTTCTGTCCTGTAAACGGGTATCATTAGTGATGTGCTCTCCACCCCACTCCACAGTCCCAGCCCATGGAAGAACACCTCTGGCCAACATACATGCTTCTGCTGACACCTAGTGGATCACACTGAAAATGGCGCTATGTAAACATCTGAAGCTCCACATTGTTGTATGCATTTAATTGCATATCAATAGTACACTATATGGAAAAAAGTATTGGGACATACTGTTTTCAGGGTTTGGGCTAGGCCCCTTACTCCTAGTGAAGGGCAAACTTAATGCCAGCATTCCAAGACTTTTTGACCAATGCCATTCTTCCAACCTTGTGGACAGTTTGGGGAAGGCCCTTTTATCTTCCAGCATGACAGTGGTACAGAAACACTCCAAAATACAATGGAAAGCCTTCCAAGAAGAGTTTAAGCTGTTATAGCTGCAAAGGCTGAATTGTAAGATGATTGTAAGATAAGAGCATCAGCCAAATGCTCTTAATGTATATGAACCCGAAGTGCATGTTTTATTACAAAAGTAATAGGCAGGTGTATGCAAAATGCAAAAGTATTGGCTTTTGTGCATCTCACAACAATGAATTGAAAATTGGGATGTTTTATCGTCCATACACTAGCTATATATAGTCGGTAATCAACTTTTCAAAGAAGACATGGTTTTCCATCACAGGAGCCCTTTAAACAGAGTGACTTGTGTCATTAACTAGCCCAATGGAGTGGGAAGAGAGCCTCAAGAATGGGTTCATGCTTCAACTTCTATCAGAAGTATAGACACACAAATCAAACTAGGTTTCAAATCTAGGCATTCAGCTTTAATATTTCACAATTCAGAAGTCTTTTGAAATCAGTCTCTCAGTACTTTGATGCTACTGTACAGGATGCGCTAGGATGCACTTTTTCAATCTTAGATCAACTAAGCTATGCTGGCATTGAGTTCCAACTGTGACAAGAATCCACACAGCCTTTCAAACATCTTGCTGCCCACTCTCTGTGGCATCACTATCCGAGTATAATGGCTCAATGGCAAGACAAACTAGCCAGTTGCATTCTCAACAGAAGTGATTCACGCATCAAAGCAGATTCAGGTTCAAATACCTTCTTTAGGAGGATCCTACCTTTCAGGGGATCCTCTCTGGAAGGACAAAAAGTTGAAGCTGTGAAGTAACAGTACAGTCAGAGCCCTATTCACTTAGGCACCACAAACATGCTGTCATGCAAGCCTGGCTCTGTGTCCACTGTAATTTATCTTCTGGAGACCATCTGTTAGCAAGTTTGGCTCAAGAGCTCCTGTTATTTATCTTCTTACAACCACAAGCAAAAACGATGGAATTAATTCAGTCATTATGGATTCAATTCAGTCATTCCCTCAAAAAAGGGAACAAAAGAGCAAACGGGTCAGCATTTTAAAATCCATTATATCTAAAACGTCTTGTGTCCACAGTGAGTGTCTCTGATGCACATCAAGACTTCTGAGCAGTTTTTTTCTTGGCCAGTTCTGTTTGAATCTGCTCAGGAAACTGCTCCAAATGTTTCCTCACGCATGGTAAGCAGAAGCGTTTGGAGTAGAAGAGGCTGCACTCCTGGATTAAGAAAGATACAAATAAGAATAAGACTTATTATGCAGTTCGAAAATGACTGACAGTAATGATTAACAAATCAAACAAAATGTTTTTGTTTTCTCAATAAATAATGTGCAAAGCACTGATAATGATTGTGATGACCTTTCACGGGTGTCTGAAAGGTACTTAGCACATAAGTGCATACCGTGCCAACACACACAGTCTTGTCACACAGACAACACTTGGACCCCAACAGGAGGAACTTCTCTTTCTCTGGGCTGAATGGATCACGCATGCCATAGCATTCTTCTAAAAGCCTGATGGGCAGAACACAAATAAGGTGTTAAAGGAGAGTAACAAGGTCAAGGTCATTTAAGAGTCTTTATGCTCATGTTTTCGTATAGCAGTATAAAATGTATTTAAACAAAGGCACCTTTAAAAGCTGAAATTACATTTACACCGACAGTGTAATTAGACTCATGAATGGCATCTTAAATGGCATCATACTGAATGCTCTCTCTACCAGGTAATATGATCCTTAATAAGTCATTGGAGAATAAGTAATTGGAGATGGTGTGTGACAGGAACATGTGCAGGACCTGGGAAATTCTGGTCTAGTGTATCTGATCATGGTGGAGAGGGCACTGCAGGTTTATACACTATATAGACAAAGTATTAGGATACATCTCTTAATTATTGAATTCAGGTGGCCCCGTAACTTCTAGTAAAGGGCAATCTTAATGCTTCAGCATACCAAGACATTTTGAACACCACCATGATTCCAACTTTGTGGACATAGTTTGGGGAGGAATCTTTTCTATTCCAGCAACAGTGTGCCCCACTGCACAAAGTAAGATCCATAAAGACATAGCTGAGTGAGTTTGATGTTGAAGAACTTGACTAGCCCTCACAAAGGCCTGACCTCAACCCCATCCAACTCACTTGTGATGAACTGGAACGGAAATTGCGTCCAATATCAGTGTCTGATCGCATAAATGCTCTACAGAATGAAGGCCACCAAAGTCCCTGCTGGTATAATGATCAGTCGTCCCAATACTGTTGTCCATAAAGTGTATTTTATCAGATGCACCTCTACTTTCCCATCATCACCACCAAGTATAAAGTATAGCTATTAAAGCCACACTTACTGGACGGTTAATAAAATTACTATATTTGCAACTGGGGTATGATGACATCTGGCTCCTATCAGCACTATCACATTAAAATGACTGTGAGTTTCTCTAAACTGAACAACTTCATACCACTGAACTGGACTGTTTACAACTGGGCAGGAAGATCATTACGCGTCAAACATCGAAGACAAACAATTAAAATAATTACCTGAACTACTTATAAGGTGTTGTTGAGGTTATACTTACACTACACCTCTAGTATTCGGAGGCTTTTGTCCGTAAAAAGTGTACGGACTTGATAAATCACACAACTCACAGGTGAAGACTCCTCTTACCGACCCCTCACCAGAGTCCATCTTACTGCACTAAGTCTGATGATTGGTGTTACTGCCCCCTGCAGGAACGAGGGATAAGAGAGCGCGTGGAAATTCAAAGAGAACCACTTGGGATTTGACCTATATAATTATCCAAAGTATATGTTACATTTATTTTGCAATGTACTTGTTTTTTATATTTCATTCTATTCCAAAGCGCATATGTCAAATAAGCAACGGAGTGAGACTTTTATTTTGAAGGGGCCACAGAGGAAGAGCGCAAGTATTCTGAGTTCATACACAACTATGGATCCGATTGGTAAGGAGGGAAACTCAGTTTTTACTTCGTTGTTTAGTAGTTTAAGATTTGTACGCGAGTAACCCAGCACTTAAGTCCAGCAAGTAGTTCTGTCAGGCAACAGTGTGATTTTGTAGGTAATACAGCTCTTTATTTGGTACAGGAGACGTTTTGGCGTGGATGTTAGCATGCTAAACAGCTTTCTGCGGAGTGGATTTGCCTCTAAAGTTGATCTTCAAGAGAAATGTATGTTTGTGAGATATATAGATCATATTGAAATTCGGTGAGATTATGTCATGGTGTTTAGTATAATCAAATGTTGCGTTTCTAGTCAAAACAGCTGCGTTTCGTTTCTTCCTAGCTAGATTCCAACCTTGGGCCATGCAGACTGACAAAAGAGGCGGGGCTTCTTCACATAAGGCCACGCCCTGTTTCAATCACCCCATTGAAAATTATTCACTTTTAAATAAGATGCTGCTGGTTCACAATTAAGACGTACGTTATGTCCAAAAGAACACCCATACTAGTTAGTGCAGTAATGCACTGGGGCAGCTGGTGGGTAGGTAGTTGCCCCTGTCATCAGAAGGTTGTGGGTTTGAATCCTAGGACTGGTAGTGGCACCATTGAGCAAGATACCGTCCCCATACATTGCTGTATCACTGATTACCCACTACTTCACTTGGTGAATGAATTAAATGCAGAGAGAGAATTTCACACTGTGTTGTGCTGTGGTGTGTTTTTATAAGGGAACACTTCACTTTATACTTTACTCCTAGATGCAATAATCCTAGATGCAAATACTTTACTTGTATTTGCATCTAGGATTATTGCATCTAGGAGTAAAGAACACGGGTTCAGTTCCGGATTTCTCCTCGGTTCCTCCAGGAGAGGAGGAACTTTTATTAAATTCCATCAGCAGCTCCTGATTTATTTTACTGAAGAACTGATTTAAACCAGGTTTCTGATGGAAACTACAAGCAATACTGGACGTCCATAAAGAACACACAGATATAATGTACATACAACCACTATTTACTGTGTAATTTTATTGGTATTTATTCTATTAAGGTTTATTTGATATATTTTGTAATATTTATGTGAAAAATGAGCACACACTGATCATGTGAGCGTTTTTTAAATATTGATTTTGTAGGTACCTAGGATTTTTGCACAGTACTGTATATGTTTATTATTCCTGCAGACAGTGACATGCAGGGAACAGAAGGGGCTTTAGGAGGCCCAGATGTCAGAAGGAGGATCCCCATCAAGCTTCTTCCCAAACAGGCCAGAAGTAAGCTCTCACCTTATCTCTTGTCCTTTTCCAGATCATGTTCTTATAAAAAAAATACTGTACCACATGCTTCATTTGCAAAATGATACTGAAATACAAGACGCTCAGTGTAGTTCAAGCTATGTGTGAAGTGTAAGGGTGATTAATAGTTTAGTTTATTTTTTGATAGAGAGCTTCGCCTACAAACAGGAGGAGAGGTTAGATTGTGGTGTTAAGGCTGGAGATGCATTTGCTGGACAGCGGCGATACCCTCAGCATTTTTTCTGGGATTTTAAGGTACATATTCACATTTTTTTCTTTTTCCATGTTTTTTGTGCCCACTCTAAAAAACAAAACCATGACTTGAGCTTATTTCTTTTCTCGTTTTCCAGCTCAATCTGATAGGTGAGAGGGATGAGACCCCTGTGCATTTCTGTGACAAGTGTGGTCTACCCATTAAGACTTATGGTCGCATGGTAAGCTGTGTGCTTTAAGATATCATATGAAAACTTCAAAGTAGCTTTGTAATCACCTCTTTTACATTGCCCCGCAAACATATATACATTTTTTTCCATAGATTCCTTGCAAGCATGTTTTCTGCTATGAATGTGCATTGCTTCATGAAAGGAAAGGTGATAAAATGTGCCCAGGGTAAGGTTTTTTTTCCTAACTGTAAATGTGTTTTTCCTAGCTAAATATATTATTCAGCGTGTGCACGTTGAATTCCATGACATCAGTTTGATTTGTCTCTATTGTCCTTGTCATTTTAGCTTAACCCTGTACAGTTGTACAGACCCAGTCCAGCGAATTGAGCAGTGCCAGCGTGGCTCTCTCTTTATGTGCAGCATCATTCATGGCTGCAAGCGCACCTATCTGTCCCAGAGGGACCTGCAGGCCCACATTAACCACCGCCACATGAGGGCAAGCAAGGCTTCATCGGGCCGTGTTGACCCCCTCCACCTTCCTGCATCTTCTGAGGTTTCAGACCGCTTCCGTGTGCCCCCTCCTCATCTGCCTAAGTCCCATGTGCACATCCCCCCCCCTCTGCCTCATTCGAGTCATGACACTTACAGTCAGCCCCCTCCCACATCCCATGATGATCACCGAGGCCCACAAGGCCAGTCTTCTTCTGACATGGGACCGCCTCGCTCTCTCCCTCAAGAAACCTTCCGCATTGCTACACTGACCACGCGGAAGCACAGCAACCTCATTACTGTCCCCATTCAGGACGATTCGACGAGCCCCATCCCGCGTGATCAGCTCCCACAGTCGAATGCTCCACCTCCACACCACCACCCTGGAGATTACCCTGGGCAGCCTGTTGTTTCCCACCCCCACCACATGATGGCACCACCGCAGCAGCGCTATGGACCTCCACCCCCTCCACCCCCCATAACTCATCCAATGCAACATCCTGGGCAAGGGCCCAGCTCCCACATGGTCTTTAATCAAGCCCCGCCTCCACCTTTGTCCTCCGTTCCACCTCCTATCACCCCTCCTCCTGGACACCTCATGGGTCAGCTCCCACCATACCTGAACCATCCACCAGGCCCCCCTCCTCAACACGGCGGCCCCCCAGTAAACGCTCCACCACCCCACCATTACAACCCCCAGTTCTCAGAGGACAAGAGCACTCTCAGTCCACCTTTCAGCCAGCCAGGTGGGCTCAGTCCAGGGATGTGGCCTGCCCCCAGAGGACCCCCTCCCCCCAGAATGCAAGGGCCTCCTCCACAGGGACAAATGCCTGGACCCCACCATCCAGATCAGGGCCGCTACAGGCCATATTACCAATAGAAAGACTTTTGTCTTGGTTTGAACAGTTTCGTTTGTTTGCACAGTGGTCTCCTATGTGAGCCTGTGGTATGGTTTTGTATGACTGTTGTATAGTTGACGTTAATTATACTGGGACTGCACAAGATGTTAAGTAATTACTGTCAGATGTTAGAGTTTATATCTTTAATTATTGCTGTTATTTTGAGTTGGATTTGGCAATAATTTAACGTTTTGTCAAATGTGTTTCATGAATGTAATAAGAATTAAATGCACAATGTCATTTTTCATCACTGGTATACCTTCATTACTTCATTTCTTCTTTTTATTCCTTTTTTACTACAAACTTTTATCACCCTGTATTCTTTTTTATAAGCTCTTCTATCATGTAATGATGCACGCAAGCAGATAAGACAGAATGTTGTTGCACTTTTTTTACACTTGTTGTAGGTCACAAGATCATGCTGATGAACAGTACAGTCACTACTCGTGAGCTCCCAGATGTACTGAGGGGATTGAATGTATCTTAACAGATGCCTAAACCTGAGGCTGCGTCTAGCTGAAGACAATTCGAAGGGCAATTTTTCTAGTGTTTTGCATTTTATGAGGTACACAAATAATGTTTGGGTGGCTTTATGTTCCCAAAACTGTCAGATGTTGTGTACATGGTCAGTTTTAAATGAGTATTTTAAAAAGTAATAATGTTGATAAACTTTAAAGAGAACTAAACAGGTTATTGCATTACTGAGACATTAAGAATGATGTAAACATGAGTGACCTCTGTTCTGATTGGCTGTCCTGTATTATACCAAGGGTGGGCCTAAACTGCTGTAGACTTATTTGATGGATAAATGCAAATGCACTGATTTTTGTATTTGTACTGTTGATTTCTGAATGTAATATTAATAGTATATTTCAGAGGCCCAGGAATGCCAGTGTCAAGCAGAGTTTTATTGTTTTTATAGTTTCTATCATAGGAAATGCACTCACTAAGCCTGGCAATTAGGAGTAAAGTTAAACCAGGAGAGACGCAGCGAAATCACCAAACTGTGCTGACCACTGTCCCAAAATTGGGAACCCCAGTTTTATGGTAACTTTTTTCCATAATATGAGCCCTTTAAATGAAGCAGGTCGAGAGAAATGGTACATAATTTAATATTTTATTACAAAAACATCTCTTGAATAATATGCATTGCACTGTAGAATAGAAAAAACAGCATTAGAAATACAGGTACTTTGCAGAGTAAATGAGTGCACAAAAAGTAGCTGTTCTATTGGGTGACTGAAAGACCTAAGAAAGCATCTCCAGACACCAGTGGTGCACTGGGTGAGTATGTATATACATATATAGTAAAATAGTGCTTTACAAAGTTGTTCTGGACTGTACAAATATACAAGGTAATGGTACGTCTTTACCATAAAAACTCCAAAAATATATTTTACACTTTACATTGTGTGAACCTTTGGACCAACAGAAATGATCTAATATTAGTTGGAATAAAAGCCATTGGCTGTTTTAATGTATTAACATTTTTGTTCCTTCTCCTGTAAAGTAATTTTCGGAGACACAAAGCTTAGTCGTGACAGAGAAATAAGTTCATCACTTCACACCAGGTGCAAACTATATTCAATGCATTTTATATAAAAACGAGCAAAAATCAATAATTTTAACATTTCTAAACATTTTGAGTTGCTAGTTTTTCTGTTTTCCGCAGGTTTAAGCCGTCAGTTTGGCTGCTGAAAACTTTGAAGTTTGCCTCCTGCCAAAAAAAAAACACACCATCCTCTGGTCAGCGACAGGTATGTTTATGTCAACATTTGTTTCATCACGGTTCCAAGCAGAACCCCCTTAACCTACACATGCATAATAACAACATTAAACTATTTTAGAATACTTTTATATTGGTAGAGGTTACTGTACCTTTTCTCTGTTTTTTTCATAGTTATCTGGGTGTTTCTCCAGAATGTGCAACATGGCATCATGAATAGTGGGGAAGAACATGGATGTCTTGATTTCATCATCAAAAAACATGCAGGTGTGCAGTTTCTCCCAGACGTTCACTGCAAAGACAGTACTTAATGCAGTTAAAGGGGAATTCAAGACATAAATCAGTTTAATCAAATACTGGGACATTGTGAGTTTGAGTCCCTGCAATATCGCAGCCATTCATAGCCAAGCTTAGGATTGTTTTTTAGTCACAACAAATCCCCTGGTAAAGAAATCAGAGTCCGTTTGAATGACTTTGTTAAAGTCACAGATTAATTTATGGAGATATTTAGAAATATATGCAGATTTTCCTTATATCACATGTCATAATAAACTGCTGACAAACTAAAGGAATTTTAAAAGAATAATTACCATCGCATGAAACAATGTAGACCTCCACATCCACACGAATGAACTCCTTCAAAGTCTGTTTGAGGAAAATGTTGTTTTTAGAACGTCTGAGGACTCTTTCTGCTCAGAAGATTACGTAAGACAACTAAGTCTACACCTCATAACACAAGGAAGCATCTCATAACAAGGAAACTGGCAGTTAAAGTTTGTATGAGGTTGAACTCGTTTACCTCAAATAAGGCTGTGGACAGTTCTGGATACAGATAAAAATATGAGCACATCATTTACCATTTTAAGACCTTTAAGCGCTGAGATGTCGATGAAGGAGACAGCAGAGAAATCCAGCACTAGGCTGTGGATATCCACCGGAGGAACAGAGACGTTGACGGGGAGTTCAGATCTCCAGTTCACCTGAATCGGAAGATCTGAGAAATCCACTCGCTGGTCTAAGTCCTCCACATTGCTGTCCTCTACCCAATCCTCGGCTCCTGGAAATCCTAAGGGCTTGAGGCCAGTCTGTGTAAGAAAACATTTAATAGAAAGATTAGTACAACTTGTGTCTTCACTAATGTGTTTCAGCGAATGCCTCTGACCTCTGAATTGTAACTAACACTGACTTTCTCATTCTGAATATTTTTGGCAGTTTACAGAAAGTAACTGTTGACTTACAGGTGTCATCTGCAGCTCCCCATTCTTCAGCATTTTTCTTATCTTTTGCAGTGCCTTGTTCCTCTTCCTTAAAACCCTGAGGGGATTGAAACCCACCTGAGAGTACAACAAAAAGTTAAACATTTAAAGGATTTACCCGGGAGTCAGATTTACACAGTCTTTTACTTATCCCAAATGCAAGATCATTCAAGACATAGTGTTTGAAATGTGCTTCTTTTTCTTTTGTGAACTACAAGGCTAATGTAGTAGAAGCCTCAGTCACCCAAAAATGTTTTGGGTCTTTTATTATTTACAATAAGTGAAAAAGCATAACATAGACAACAATTATGTGTTGCCTGGGTTTGAGAGAAGGGGAGGATGCAGAAAAAGTAATTAGCTTACAACTTGAACCAGTTTGTCTCTGAAGAAGTCGATGTTTGCGAAGAAAATGGGCGAGGGGATCCTGAATATCTTCACCCCTGTGGGTTCATAAACCTGGAAATAAATAATAATGTACTTTCTTAATAAACTAATTACATCATATGTGTGAGTGATGGTGTGTTTGGGTAAACTAGCAGATACTCACACACATGTAGTCTTTGTGGTCTCTGTAGATGTCAGTGCCTGTAATGTTGGCCAGGACAGAGCAGTGTGGACTGTGGAAAATACATGCAATGTTGGGGCTCAAACAATCTGCTGTTTACATCGGCTTTCAAATACATTGGCATTTGAAATGTTAACATTCATAAACTTTAGTGATGTTACATACATAGCATAACACATTTCAATAAAACATGAAATAACTTTTGGATAATATTCAATAAACAACAATAATGGTAAAAAATTAAAATGTGTGAAAGTGTGTTCTTCACCTCTAAAGAATCACTTTTGGTTCCTTAAGAAACCATTTTATATGTACAAGAGTGCAGAACCTCCACATTATGTCAAGCTTTCCCCCCCTGATAATTCAACATTCATGCAAGGAACCAAGTGCACACTCACAATTGAGTCCTGAAGACCACCGTGAGCAATTCCACACCAACCCCCACAGCCAGACCCAAATCCAGGCCCAGAACGACGGCTGCTGCGCAGGTAACTATCCAGATAACCTGGAGGGAAGGTTGTAGACCAGTCAAACCAGAGACCGTGACTTTTTTCCCTACATTTTAACAGTCAAAGGAACAAGCTAGACCAAGGCTAAACAGAAAACAAGTTTGAAAACAATGAGTGCACTCACTAAATCATGTTTGTCCTTCCTCCAAAGGTTTGGAATCTCTCTGAACTGCATCAGCATACCTTTAAGATTCACAATCACCAGAGCTCCCAAAACAGACTGGAAAAACAAGGATGGATATGTCAGCGATTCAAAGGTAAAGGAAGCAATGTTCAGTGGTTCATTCAGTGGGTTTGCCTTCCTTCACTCTACATATCATTGATGAAATTCTGTATTTCCAAAGTACATTTTAAGAAACCGTTTTCCTCACCCTAGGCAGTGGCTCAAGCAGGAATCCTATTCCAACTGTGACAATCAGTGCTATCATTGCAGAGATCAGACCTGCTATCTGCCAAGGTAAAAAAAAAAAGATAGCGTTTCATCCATAGCTTTTGATAGGGAGGCTCGTCTGTCTTTTAACATTCCAATCCGAATGACAGCTTTCAAACCATGTTAAATAATAATCATTTTATACACTTCTATGGCAATAAACCTTCAGAGCAAATGGTATAAAAAATATGCCACAGGTGTAAAACATATAATATAACGTTGTATAATATTATATTGCATTGACTAACCTTTGGCTTGAAACACTGTAACAGTGGTTGTAGTTAAAAGATTGCTGTTTTTTTTTAATTCCACTATTTAATCCTATCCAACAGTAGTTACCAATTCTGCCATGCTAACAGACATCCAGGCTAGCTTCAAGAGATGGAAGGGCTATTCTACCCAGGCCAATAAGGTTCTCTTGCACACCCAGTGACAGGTGTTGATTAGACAACTGTGTCACTTGCTTGTTGGTTCTTACCTGTGACTTCCCCCCTGTACTTTCTTGCACAGCTGTTCTGGAGAGTGCAGTGCTGGCTGCAAAGGATTGAAAAGCTGCTCCGAACATGTTACTTGCACCAAAAGCAATGAGCTCCTGTTGTTGGGAGATGAACAAAAGTGATTCACTGTCACGTGCGGGTTGAGTTGGAAAGGTTACACTATGAGCTGGTTTCCCAGACAGGGATTAAGACTAGACCTGGGCTATACTTCTCCTTCAATGGAAAATCTCCCTTCATAATACTGCATAGTCCAGGACTAGGTTTAATCCCTATATTCGAATCGCCCCTATATGTGCAAAAGTATTCAAGTATCCCTTCTCATTGGTGAATTCAGCAATTTGATGGCACTTCCATTGCTGGCATAGCCTCACTTAGTTTGGATGAGCCCATAAAATACATTGCCAACCGAATGGGATGCTCTGGAGAACAAACCTTATTTTCATGTGCTAAGAGATGTAAAGCATGCCAATAATGGGCCATGGAGCAGTGAAATGTTATTACTTGAGGGATGAAGCATTATTTAATATCTCTGAGTGTCGTTTGTGATACAAAAATAATCATCCAACACATGATTTTGCTCTTGTGGCAGAATGAAAGAAGATTCTCACATCAGTTTTCCCATATCTACTGTAAAGCCTTGCTAGAAGTAGCAGTGTTAGGTTTCTGAATACTTCTGCACATATCAGTTTCAGTTTTAAGGACTGGTTTTCTGAAAGGATCCAAATTGTAGATCAATCAATATGTTAAACTTTAACTATCAGGCCTAAAATTATGGTAATACTACAAAGCTTTTGGGAAAATCGCCAGCTCTTTAGCTCTGTAGACATACTTGAACCCTTAGCTCACCTGATTTCCATCAATAGTATAGTCGTGTTTGACGGAGTAGACTTTAGCCACAGAGAAAGCCACAGCAAATCCCACTATAGCTGTAGTGAAAGCGTCCACCGCCCCTCTCTGCATGATCTCCACGTTTGGAGCTGATGGAGCCTCATACCTAAATAAGACAGAACATTATAAGAGTTGATTAGCAGCTACCGAACTGGATTCAATCCAATCCTTGTGTATCATCTCTGTTGGAACAAACCTGTGTATCTCCATAAAAGTAACTTAATAGGAGAATAGAAAAATCCTTTTAGCTTTTAATCCAAGCTAATGTAAAAACATTTTTTCCACACCATAGAGTTTTGAATGAGCAAACAGTAGTTGGCACAGATTTTTGAACTGAATAAAGAAAGAAGTCTATTCTTACCCATTCACCATCTGCCCAATCACGGTGACACCAAATCTCTCCTCAAAATTAAATCCATAGGAAACTCCACACGCAATTATAGTCTAATGAAGACAGTTGGATGTTTATTCTCAATATATGGGGAAAATGCAGCTGTGCTGAAATGTCAGTTCCAAAATCATGCTCACCATGATAACTTCAATGGGAATAGGCACAGGTAGTTTGGACTTAAATCTGTCGTTGAGCTCCTTCACAATGAGCACCACTGTCATGATGATAATGGAAGTCACCAAATCAGCCACGTTGGTAGCAGTAATCTGATTAAAAAGGCTCTCCAAAGTCTGAAAAATAAAAATAGATGATTAAAGATCGGCGCTTAAATGAGCCATTAATGAAACCAAAAACAAAAGACTATTAGACTATCATAGTTCTACTGAATTATTATTATTATTATTATTATTATTATTATTATTATTATTATTATTATTATTTGTCACGGCTGAGGCCCAGTAAGGGCCACCGTGTTTGTTTTCGTTCTGTCCTGTGCCATGTGTTCCTCTGTTTT
>JBBPDH010000124.1:19714770-19731493 GCA_037974565.1 Clupeocharax schoutedeni
GTTTTTCAGTTAAATAAAAGGCTATTTTTGTGATATATTTAAACATTGAGGATTTCTTTAAAAAAATGTCAAAATCTTGTCTCGTCTCGTTCTCGTGAACCCAGTCTCGTGTCTCGTCTCGTCTCGTGGGAAAAGCGTCTCGTCACACCCCTAATAAACTAGCAATCAAAAACAACAGAAGAACTGCCGCATGCACAAAAAACACTGCTTTGTCACAAAGAATTGCGTTTACAAAGAGTGTGTAATGATTACTGGCACTAACAGTTTATAGTTTTTTTTTTCTGACTCATTTTGCAATCTCAGTTGGTTTCACTTGCTGTCTAAATTTCTGTCTGTCATTTTTGCCATTTGTTGCAGTCTGTGTGCAATCAGATTATTTTTAATGGTGCAAAAGCCCAAACAGAAATTAACATTTGTTTACTTGCATTTTTCAAAGGCTTACATTACTGGACCTGATCTTAGCCCAGCTTGGGGAGGGTAAAGAGGACTCGCTGATTCCTATAAGAACAGCTCAGTTCATGGCCTCCTGCTTTCAGCACAGCTGTAGGGCTGTTCTCTCTCTTAGCTCTGCCTCATCAGCAGAAGACCAGGTAGTTATTTGTTCTCTCCATGGACCATTGTATGTTCAGATTAAGCTGCGTTGAGATCACGTAAGCACTGACTGATATATGCATCGATTTGTACATTAAGGAGGCGTTGGCAGTGATCAGGCTTCTGGATATTCTTTGTGAGATGACCTCTGGACGAAGGACCTTTATGGTCCTGCAGGACCACCCAGATCTTCTGCAAACAACAGTTGGTAAATCCACATGGGTCGAGAATGGTCGGCTTGACAGGTCTTTTCTTTTTTTTATGTGGAATTCATACATGGTAAATTCATACTGGAAGAAGTTATTGACCAGTATGAAAAGTTAGTTAGAAAGTGCTGTTGTTTTCACTTGTTTTTAGATACAGGGTATTTGTTTTGGTTCAGTGACAATTTCTGCTTGCTTAGTGATGGGATATTTTTCTGTCTCAGTATTCTGCGGTCACTCAAATAACTGGAAAGAGTCGACTTCTGGCCAGTTTGTGATGTTTTCAGCCACTCTCATTCAGAACACACATAAAGCAGTCTTCACTATGGGCCAAGGCTTTCTCCACCAGCAGGTCACACATGAGCTACACGCGTTAGGCATCTGCTGCATCTAGGTTTGTCAGTTTGAAAAAAGAAATATATATATAAAAAAAAAAACACACATTTTTATTCTGTACTGAGACATATATGAAACACAGTATCAGGTTGGGTCTTCACGCTAGCTGAATGTTTTTGTGGGGAGCAAGACACAATCAATGCAATGAAAGCTGAGAAAATGCAGGCAAACATCACTATGCATCAATCAGAGATTGTAGGAAAAAATCGGACAGTGGCCGATATGTGATGCTGATTATAATTTTTTGTGGTGGACGATATTTGGTCATTAATAATAATAATAATAATAATAATAATAATAATAATAATAATATTTATTGACAGACACAGTTTCAAGCCAAATGGTCATAATCTAGTGATCTAGTGAAAAATTAAATCAGCCAGCTATACAAGGACTACACAAGTCACAAACTATCATGTTGTTAAAGCCTGACCCTGGCTTGTTTAATGAGGAGAGCTAACTGCACTCAATTGTGTGCATATTTTTTAAGATATGTCGACAAACTGCGAAAGAAAAACAGCATTGACCGCATCCATCGTTGTTAAGTACAATCACACATTTAAGCGTTTCGTTTTCTTCAACATTGCCCTGAGCAATTCTGTCTTTGCTGCGGCACGTGAGTGAATGATAGACAGATAGAGAGAGAGATTTCCTCAGTTGACAACATATCTTGTCAATATGGTCTTTCAAAATTTTGCCCCGTGGCTGATGGTTTTTTGGATATAATGCTCGCTATTACTAGGCAACTGTTGGCAACATTAACTATAAGCTAGCTGTAGGTTTTTTTGTTAACTGTAAGCTAACTGTTGACTACTTTGTTAACTATAAGCTAACTGTAGGCTACTTAGTTAACTGTAGGTTACTTAGTTAACTGTAAGCCAACTGTAGACTACTTTGTTAACTGTATGCTACCTGTAGGCTACTTAGTTAACTGTAAGCTAACGGTAAGCCACTTTGTTAACGATAAGGTAACTGTAGTATACTTTGTTAATGTAACTTTGTTTACGGTAATCTAAGTGTAGGCTACTTTCTTATCTGTGAGCTAAGTGTAGGCTACTTTGTTAACTGTAGGTTTCCTAGTTAATTGTAAGCTAAGTGTAGGCTACTTAGTTAACTGTAGGTTACTTAGTTAATTGTAAGATAAGTGTAGGCTGCTTAGTTAACTGTAGGTTACTTAGTTGACTGTAAGCTCAAACTGTAGGCTACTATGTTAATGGTAAGCTAACTGTAGGCTAATTTGTACCTCAAAGTTGGTATAACAATGTATATTGATAACCAGCGCTTTATAACATATCCTAATTCAATTAAATGTTTTATATATATACATACATATAAATAGATAGAGAGAGAGAGCGCGAGCGAGCAAGCATTTAATTGAATTAGGATATAAAAAATGAAAAATATATTGTTTTCTCCCAGGAAGGCAAAATTCTGGTGTTCATCGCCAGCCCTGCAGGTGCCAGTAGAGGGAACGTGTTACCACAGCAGGGCGGGGCTGCCCATAAATGCGCAGGTCTATTAATCGGTCGTAATACGCAACGAGATCAGCCAATGCATATTATGTAAAAATGGCCAAATATCGCTCAGATTAATTGGCCAGACCAATAGATGGTCGACCTCTAGTATGATGTGGTGAATCACGCTTAATTTCCATGTCTGCTCTGTTACTCTCAACTTCACTAATTTCAGATACAATTCTACTCTTGGTTGGAACAATAATCATATCTGGAAAAATAAAGGAGATTGAGGGGGTTAATATTTTCTTCTTGTGCCTTAGATCTCCTTAAGGAAGTACATTTGTTGGGAAAAGCCAGTAAGAACATGTTCAGTGTGGCACAAAAGTTCACCTTCACCAAACCAGAGGACGCTAGCACACACCCTGCTGTCAGCTTTAAAGCTCACCTCGTCCGACTGATTGGAAACCTTTGCCATGACCACACAGCCAACCAGGATCAGGTACCCCACACAGGACCCACACACATTTGAGTGGTTGTTTGAAGCAAGGGTGCCCAACTTGGGGCCCCATAGTTGCTTCTGGTGGTACAAGGGCCACGAAAGCAAATTGTCAAACAAACAAGGAAGGTAGACGGATTTCAGGTGTATTTTATAATGTTACTCTCTTGTTAAATCCTTTAAAATATTACAGGAATGTAACAAATTTTACATAGTATAAGCGTTTTTTATTAACCCATTTTTTTTATTGGTTTAGGGGTTAGATTAACTTTCTGGTGGGCCACAGGCCACAAAAATATTTGTATGTAATATTACTATATAGACTAATTAGTATGTGCAGCATTTGCATAATGCTAATTAATTCCTATTTATTCTTTCATCAGTAATGTTTATTTCTAACATTTTACTTTATGAAAGACTTCAGTTGGGTGGAAATCAGCAATATTTAGACAATGTAATTCTAGACTAAAGTATTGAAAATAAGTTAATATTTTCCCCCTTCAACTTATGGACAGTCCCTACCACTCATGTTTCTGTCTCCACAATTTCTACACATTATCATAATGTAGGACGATTTTCAGTAGTTGGAAAGAGGAAACCTAAAACTTGCCTTCCGTGCTTCAAATTGAGCACGAAAAAGCAATCTGCTGTGGACTCACTCACTGTGGTTTTAGGCCCTTATTGACCATTAACTGCTTCAGTCCCATTTTATTGTCGGCACACACCACCTCCTTGAAAACTAATCTAGGGATTAGCATGCACTGAT
This sequence comes from Clupeocharax schoutedeni, assembly GCA_037974565.1. NCBI lineage: Eukaryota > Metazoa > Chordata > Actinopteri > Characiformes > Alestidae > Clupeocharax > Clupeocharax schoutedeni. Next base: position 19,718,680 of record JBBPDH010000124.1, read on the forward strand.
AAAGGCTCCAGAACCAATCTGAATATCTTTGCTTGTATCATTTCTTCTCTCCCTCCCTGAGCTATTTTCCACTTTGTTCTCTTACTCTCTTTTTAATGAATTCCATTGTGTGTACTCTCCTGTGATGACGGCATTTGCACCCTTTTCAGATGTGTCCTATTCAGTCAGCTAAGAGTAGAGACTTGTACCAGCCCTGTTAAATGGGGTCAAGGCACACAAGGGAGGGTCAGAGGCCAAAAAACAATAGCGAGGGAGCCCAAGATTGTGCTCTCACTGTTTGACCGTGTAATCCTTCACTTGTGAAGGCTGCCACTCACTGCTGCATTCTCATGGCTTCCCTGTCTGTAGCATATTGGGTGTGTGTTGGCACAAAGACATGCTGACTTCAGTTACCTTGTTTGAGTTTCATTCCTGGAACTGGTTTATCTCTCACATTCTCCTGGCTGGCTCTCCATATAGCACAGAATATACAGCCCCCTAGTTAGCCTCTCCTTCGTGTTATTCTGCACTTTTTCTTCTTCTGCTAAGGTGGTTTATGGCTCTTCTTAAGTTACAGCGAGCAAGTTGTTTAATGTACAGTGAGATACTGTATGTGACAGAAACCAGCGCAGCCTGATATGACTGCTCCAAACCAAGACTTCACCGCATGTGCTTATGCTCCATGGAAAGTCATTGTGCTTTAACTGATCTGGCTTGTGACGCCCCCAGCTTGCAGAAACTGCTGTGTGCTGACAAGTAGCTACCAAAGTGAAATATCCTCACCGCTGTTTCTATGTATCTTCCCAGGTCAGAGAACTGGACGGTTTAGCCCTCATCCTGGACAACTGCAACATAGACAGCAACAATCCATGTATCCTTGGTCATGAGTCCCTCTGTCAACCCCCTTGCTGTGTTCTTGTGGTTGCCGTAATGATGGTCTTCTGGTTTAGCAGCAGCAACCACAAAAAACACTAAGACAGGACTTGCGAAAGTGAAAATAGCACAGCAAAAAAGACCCTTAGCTGCCATTACTAATGGAAGGTTTACCACACTGTGTTGGGAAATGAACGATCATTCTATCAGGGTTGAAGTGTAGATGTTGTTGGCTGAGGTTCACGGCCACTGTTGGGCTCAGCCGTCATAAGGTACTCCACCTAACGTGACCCCAAGCAAATGGAAAGACATCGCCTGGTGTGTGGAGGCACACCAGAGCCGATTCTGTGATCATTTTCTTAGCCTCACGAATCCGTCCTGCTTTGTGAAATATTGGGTCATAATAGTTTATAGAGCTAAATATATGTATTCTGTTAGTGAGTAATTGTGTGGTAAAAGGGGAGAGTCATTTTAACTGATGTTCAACACTTTATGGGAAACATGATTGAAACCCTGGGTCGAAATGGCCTTTTAAATGAAATTATGAGACATTTAGCATTTTTATGATATTGACTTCAGGCCTGCCAAGTCAATTCAACATTAAACGCATCATTGATAACTCGACAATGAGATCTGTCACAGCCATGCTGTTGAAGTTTCTCTGGTTGATGTTGGCGCTGGTTGGCGCTGCTCTAAAAAGCGTTCCCAGTCCCCCGCAAGCCTCACAGGGATGTGTTATGTGGGCACCTTCAGGTCCAGCTGCTTTTCTATGGAAAATGAGCATCTAAGCTGAATTAACACCCACCCACACACCGTTTCTTGCCTTTTTCTTGTGTGACACTTAGTACTTTGCTGGCATAGTAGTTTGATGAAAGATCTTCATGTAGTTTTCCTATACCACATATATAATCAGCCTAGACATGTTTGGTGTATATAAAATGGTTATATGCAAAGTTTGGGCAGAGGTTTGTTGATTTTCTAAGTGAAAATGTCCAGTACACAGAGCACACTTCTCCACATTTAATGCACAAAAATAAATGAGGAAATGTGTCTTCTGTAAAAGTTATGGCTCATTTTATCCTTAACCTGTTGCGCCTGATCAAGTTAAGTTAATGTGTTATAGGGTGAAAAGATTAAATCTGTCGCTGTCATTTTCAGATGTGTTTTTCTAAATTGATATTGATCCTTCACTCCTAATCCAGTCATAAGCCAATGGGCTGTTTTTGCCATCCGCAACATTCTGGAACACAACCCGGAGAATCAGAAACTGGTGCAGGGCCTGAGGAAGCAGGGAGTGGCGGACGATTCGGTCCTGAGGGAGATGGGCTTTCGTGTGGAGGAGAGGGATGGCAGCCTGCTCCTCAGACCACTAAAGAAGGAGGAGGAGCCAGGAGAGCGCTAGGCTCGGAACAGAGGAGTTCTTCCCACCCCATCCTGGTCCTCTGCGCTCTAAATTACACTCTAGAGACAGCTTAAGACACCCACTGAGTCCGTTGTGCACACAGAAAACGCAGAGGGCATTTTAATATCCAATCAGTATTGAGAACACAAGGGGGAAAGAGGTGGGGGAGTCTTGTGCTTTGTGCAATCAGCACAAGAGGAACACCAAGGGGCTTTTCTGTAGGGACTCATGCTGATGTCTGTGATGCATTTAGTGGTCTTTGATTCCAGCTCCCCTTGAATAGGATTCAAATCCTCTGAAACAAGGAGACCCATGTCTTCCTGGCTTTTCAGCCACCAAAGAGATTCTGGTGACCAGTGGGAATAGAGGTTAATCCCTAATCCAGTGAGTTTTATGGAGAGACCTGGGGCCTCCTGATCCGTTCACATAAGGGTTGACTCTCAATAGCCGTGGGACTTGGGTTCCCTTGTTTTTGTTTTTTTGTGTTTTATTTTTTGGCTCTCTTTTGTGCTTCTCAAGATCACCTTTATCTGCAGGCTTGCCCAATTCCTGTCCTTCATTTCTTCATTTCTTTTACAGCTGAATACATATGGATCCATATAAACAAATTCAAGTATTTAGCTGTAACAGTTAAAATTTAAAATATCAGCCTCCTTCAAAAGTTAGGCTGTCCCAGGTTTTCGTCTCCTCTCCACCTTCCCTCGCAAACCTTCAAGTCCCGGAGGTGTACAAGTCCAGCATAGCCTGAAGCGCGTCACACTACGCTCGATCAGACCAGGAGTATTAGCTTGCAGGATGACATCTTGTCCACAGAATGAGCTGAGTGGTCCTGACATGTCCATAATACCCCACCGCAGAGGCCTCTCCTCGCCTGTTTGCTCTGCCTCATATTTTTTAATGACAAAATGTTTGTGTGAAACAATCGGGGTTGACTTTTCTCTCAATCCGGGCTATAGTGTGGGGGAGCTTACGCGGTTCCGGTGGCCAGCGGTTCAGACGGCTAACAAAACATGTCCCCTTTACTTCTGCTCCGCTGGCTGCCTGCAATGCTTTTCACACACAGGAAAAAGAGCGCTGAGCGAGGGAATGAATGAGGTGGCGCGGCACAGCTATTCAAACGCTCGCCAGGCAGGACAGGGAGGAAAGGAGGTCCCAGAAAGAACAGCATCCATGATCACACATCGCTCGACTGATGCAGTTGTGAAAACTTGAATAGCTGTATGGACAGCCATAAAACGCTGGCGAAACAGCTGAACACTTGACATTGTGCTGTTAAATAAAGATCTACCTTTGTTGCAAATGCCCATGCGCGATCCTGTTTTCAGTCACTCCGGCCAGTGGAAATGATAGACACGAATAGCAATAGTTCAGTCCAGTTGTCTTCAAACTGATTCATTTATTCACCTACTGATTTACATTGCCTCCTTATAGACTACAAGTATGACCAGGCTACTACAAAAGGGTGAGATGGATTCATATCAAAATTTTAAGTAGACCAAACAAAAACGAACACAATGTGTACACAATTACTTCGGGACAGAATTTGACATAATTCCAAAATCGCAAGGAAACTGTACTATAAGGATAAGGAAAATAATAATAATTACTCTTTTTCAGAATATACATGACATAAAGTGCCATATTGTCTACATAAAAAAATATACTTTTACAAATTTGCCAGCCATAAAACGTGTACAAACAGTTTTGAATTACAAAAAAAAAAATGTTGCTACCCAAAATAATCTTGATCGTTAACCTTTTCAGACCCAGGCTTTATGGTTTGGCAAATTCCAGTGGCTCAGGCAGAATATGATGGGCTGAGAGGACCTTGTGCAAGCAAGGCCAGTGATGTGGAATACCATGTCTCTGGTATTCGTGAGAATGTTGTGTGCGTGGCTTGCTCACACTAATGTGTTTTGGTGAAGTTGAAGGGGTGCTTCCATGTTTTTCAACATATTCCCTGAATGCCACATTTGTAGCATATGATCAATTAATCATTTGATGCAATTGATACAATAAAATAGTTTTTCTGTGCTTCTCTGAAAAGACAAAACAAACTTAGAATAGAAATCAATGGGCAGTTGATTTTTTCCTGTTCTTGTCTAAATATAAGGGATAGTATCACAATCATCAGCCATGATGACTGACCATCCACGCTACAGTTGTGGCAGATCAAAGTTAGATTCAAAAACACTGGATTTATCCTTTACCAACTCCCTTGTACTCACATTCATTCATTTATGTATGCATACACAGTATTTTTGCGCATTAACAATTCCTACAAAAGTATTGCATTTCAATTTGAGACAACAGAACAGGGCATCGCACACAAGCGCGGCATTCGGCAACACATTCAATGGCCTCATGTCTAATTTGGCTGTGGATTTAACTGGCCTGTTTTCTGTCAGTGAGCTGCAAAGAAAAGCAGGGAAGTGAAATGGTTTATGACTGTGAACACAGTTTGTATGGCCAAAGTGTATCATTGTGAGATATGGCAATATATTAGCAACATGTCAGTAGCAATCGTTTTGATGTTGTAAAAGAAACATCTGTCTTAACAAGGTCGGTACAAAACAAATGCATCAGTTTTCTCTGCAAAGGACAGGAAAAGAAAGGCAGTTATATTCAGTGTTGGAGAGATACAGTGTGATCGAGCATTCCAAATGTATTCCAGCATTTTGAGGAATCTTTCCTTTTACACTCTCCTCGTTTTCTCCTACATATTTGATGACAGGTCCAGTTTTGAGATTTTGTGTCTGTTCCATTTTGTCATCCCTTAGCTTCTTTCTCTGGCATTTGATAGCTGGTGTTCAAGAGTCAGCATTAGATCCATAGACAGGGCCTCCACCATCCTTGAGCTTCAGAGACCGAAAATATGAGCTCCTTGCACTGCATGTGTTCCCAAATGCAGCATGGGAATCATAGTTGGAGTGTAGTCAGTGCATTTTCGCATTATTTCCCCCAAGTCTCTTCAACTTTTGTCCCCTCTCTTCGTCAAGAGTGACTGATGTGCAAAACGAAGCCGCAAAAAAAAGATTATTTCCTATTTCGCTTCATTTTTGTCGGCCTCGTGCCTGTCCTTCCCTCATCTTTATCCTCCTGATTCTCATTTGCAGGTGAACACCTCTGTCTTTTCGCTGCAGGTGTTGCACTTGACAAAGCAGCACCACTGGAACTTGCAGTTGCACTGCCACACTCGGGTGTACTGGTGGGTGTCGTGGCCCCGGCCGCAGCACATGAGGCCGCAGCCATCTGGGTGGGGAGAAGTGTGGTTGCAGAGTCGACCGCGAGTCCCTGCACTGCCTGTGGCTGCGTCCTCCTCGCAGTAGTTGGGCGAGCGTTCCAGGTAGACCAGGTCTGTGTCGGTGGGCTTGATGAAGCCACGTGGCTGCTTGAGGCGCAGGAAAGAGGGCTGACGTAGGCGAGTGGCCCGTACTGCCTCCACCTGCACAGCCTCCCCATAGCGCTCCTTCAGTGCATAGCCGATCTCGCGGAACTTGGGCAGCGTCGTCCAGCATGTCTTGGTGGTACAAGAGCCTGAGACACCATGACACTTACATTCCAGCTTCATCCTCTCCTCCAGGACCTGAGAAAACATAGATATAAACACGCACTATTATAGTCAAGTGATTAGCAACAGAATGAGAGGCTTTGAAGCTACCACACCCAAGCTTAAAGTTGCTGTGCCCAGTGCTGAGCATCAGCTAGACAGCTATGAATATTCGACGATTAACCTGTGGAGTAGTAGAGCTGCATTCTCTGAAATATTCCATCCAGTACATTTGGGATAGCTGGATTGTCATCTGTGGTCATCCAACATCAGCACCTAACCTCACTAATGCTCTTGTGGTTCAGTGCGAACAAAGCAATCTTCTAACATCAAGTGTAAAACAGTAGAGACTGTTACTGGAGCAAAGTGGGGGAGAACTATAGAGTAATACCACTGATTGCAGAAAGAAACGAGATGAGCAGATGTCTACAAACCTTTGTTTGTAGAACCAGAATGATTGGCACTTCTGCTGTCACTGTGAATTAGTCCAAGACTAAACTAAATGCAGTTTCCTAAGGATTAAGCTGAGTCTGGGTACTGCCTTTTCTGGCTGGCCCACCCATATAAATAAGGTCTGAAGCCACTTTAGGCTGAAGCCACTGGTGTTCAGTGAGACCCCATACTATACCATTTTCAACCCAGCAATTAGATATTAAGCCCTTCATTTGTTGGAAAGGGCCAAGCAAGGGGCAAATCAGTCAAAGACAGTTGTAAAAATAGTATTAGTTGCAGTTGGGCAATTCTTTCTATATCATACGGTGATTTTCTAATCAAGTGGCCTGATACACTACTTTTCACGTTAAAAGTTGAAAGACTATACCCCCCCCCTAAATTGAGATGTTTTTCAGGTTTAAAGTGGTTTTGTGTGAATGTGTATATAGCCTCTACTTGTAATTCAAAAATATTCACTTTTATAAGCAAAAGGTTTTATTATTAACCTCTAGGAATTTGACACTAAAAATTATTTCATCAGTTTTGACATTTGTGGCATTAGCAAATTCATGCAGCTAAATGATCGAGGAAATGCTTGACATTCTGCTTCAACTCATTTCAGCAACATGAACCAAAACCCATTATTCAATAGATCCTGAGCAATAAGTATTGCCAGCTATATGTCAGATCTGAGAGGAAAAATTAGCTTTTTGCCAAAACATACCCTGTAATTTTCACTACCTTCCGAAGGACCACATCAAAGGGGAAGAAAAATGTGCATGACTCTCAAGTAACCATTTGTGTATATGGTTACGTTTGAGTTAAATGGGGATCTGTTTGGTTTTTTGATGTGTTACCAATATGTTTTGCAGACACTTGACTGTTAACCATTTCATTTTGTATCCAGATTATATCTAAATACAAAACATTTGATCTAAAAGATAACCCCGCCGCCTCTTTTTATCATGCAGTTGTAGATAGTTTTTTTTAATTATTGAAATAATATTACCACAATGTTAATTTATTTTATATAAACAATAAATTATGCAGCCAATCATACTTGCATAAAATGTTTTGTTGTTTTTGTCTTACTTTCTGGATTTATAAAGGCCTCATCATAGACTGCTGATAGAGTTGTGCACGCACGGCCTGCTTTGGCTGTGTGTGGACAGAGCAAGCGAGCGAAAGAGAGGAAGAGAAAGAGACTAGCAATAATATCCTGTATCCTGACTTAATGCTCTGTAATTCAATGAACGGTCTGCGGGGTTGTGGCAGGGCTCCAACTGGCAGCCACTGGTTGGCCTTTGCATTCCCGTCACACACAACGAAAGCCTCAACTCCATAACCAGTTCCATTAAGCGCTCTACTTATGGATGGGCTTTGTACGCCTGACGGCCCCCTTTTGTCGGCCCCTGAAGTGACAAATGAAACTGGGGAGCACGACTCTGAGCCGCAAGGCTAACCGGGAGGTGGAGTGATCCCATAATGAATACCAACTTGGCTTAATTATACATGTACCTGGAGAAACTGACCAGCTCTGCGGAAAACGATCACTGCAAAAATGTTTTGCTTACAGAAACTTGAAATCCGTCATGACCCACAGACCTCTGTACTGTTAATTACGATACGTGACCTGCGTTTTTACGCTTTTACTGTGATTTTTTAAACTGACCGAATATCTGCACAATTTTCCTCTTGTGCCAAACGTAATCAGCCAAAGCATGTTGGGTGTCTCAAGTGTGTTTCTTTTTGTGGAGGAGTTACAGGGCTAGTGTAGCTTGGTGTCCAGAGTTGGCTTCTTCAGTTCTGCACTATACCCAATACCTACTGGAAGCCTATTGCCACTTGTTAGCAAATATTACAAGCATCTAGTTCAGCTACATCTGGAGGGGAATGTGCCTGGCCTGTGAACTTAATCCTCCTTTAGGAAAATAAAGTGTAACAAATACTGCATGTTTCCAGAATCATTACAATAGCATGTGCTCAAAAATGTAATCGATATATTTGTATATACAGTTCTGGAAAAAATAAGGAGCCACTGGAATTTATTTTTAAATCTATGAATATGACAACCAGTCCATGCCAGTGTCTGTTAAGTTCCTACACAAACACCTCATTCTGCTCTATGAGGTACTGATCTGAATCAAATCTAATTTAATGAGGAAAGGTATTAAAAACACTGATGTAATCAACACTCTCCTCTTGCAATGTGACCAGTTGGATGGTAAAACACTACTTGAACAGTACATCAAAGGTAATTATTGCCATTTTGCTTTAAGAGTGATTCTTTAAGAGACATTTGTTTTCTCTAAATTCGTCTTCTGTAAGCAGTACCTCATTTGTCTTGTTTCGATTTCCTTTACAATTATGCTTTAAAGAACAACATTTGTATTTGGAAATTAGGAACAATATTGTCAGCAGTTTGTAAAAACCAAGGTAAAGCTGTTTAGTTCAATACTTGCACATTTTTAAAAGATAAAACCCCAGAAACAGAACATTTTGCAGTGCTCTCCTATTTTTTTCTGGAACTGTCTGCATGGGTGTGTGTATGTATGTAAACATATATGTATACCTTTCTGCCCGCCTCGTTGTTGTGCAAGTTCATCAGCCTGCGGGCATTTTTTTTTATCTCACGGGCATCCACAAATCGCCTAGAAAACTCCACCCCATACTTGACGTCGGCTGAGCAGCCGCCCCATTTCCAGCCCTCCTCGTGGTCGTGGTAGCCCTGCTTCTCCCTGTCGCAGCCGCAGTGGCTCAGGTTGCCCTGGCTGCAGGCAGCCGTCACTGCGTGGGCCACACCTGCTGCTGTGACGGCGTAGGTGAACGCTGCCTCCTTGCTGCCTAGGGAGATGAGGGGACAGAAATATTCTGCTGTTTTATTTTCTGTGGAAAGACGGGGAACCTTGAAAGACCAAATCAACCGTAAACACTAAAGTAAAGAACAGAGTTATTCTTCAGTTATTCCCAGCCTGGTTATGGAGTGCCCTTGTTTTGTTCTATACATTTGAGTGCAGGCATGTCAAACTGACTTCCTTCCAAGCCACAGAACAGCGGGGACTGGTGTTTTCTCTCATCTTAATGTCCTTAAATCAATCCATGGAGATCTTGCTAATTAGTTGTTGAGTTGAATCAGATGTGTTTAATGAGGCAGAATGCTGAAGTCTGCAGTGCTGTGGCCTGCGAAGACTGGAGTCTGACATGTGTGTTTTAGTGCTTTCTCTGCTCTAACACACTCACATCAGTTTAGGAAGAGCTCAGATGTTGCAGTTGTCACTGTTTCCACAGAAAGTGCAGGTCATGTTTTTTTTCAATCCACAGTGATAACTGCAACGTCTAAGCTCTTCCTAAACTGATGGGTGTGTACATTGCATAGAAATTGTGGTTATTAGCCAATTCGCTGGAGTGAGAGTGCTCGAACTGAAGAAACAGAAGAAAATATGCAGGACAGGGATACTCCAGAACCAGGGTTGGGAACCACTGTTTTTCTAGAACTCTTTGAATTCCCTGCCACTGCCATCTGTTTCACTCAGTAATGAACGAATCAGTGCTTTGGAATCAAAGACTTTGGTATCTGACTTTCTGTTGGAGAAGAGAAAATGTGTGGTATCTCTGTTTATCTGTTCAAGGCAATACATCCAAGTGTCTAATATGAAGTATGATCCTTTTGAGATGAGCTCACTACGTTTCCATCTGAAGAGGTACGTGAGGTGACGAAAGTGACCCCTGCTGGTTGTCTGAGCCTTTGTGACTGAACTTTAAGGCTTCATTAAATGGGACCAGTGTTTCTGAGTGTTCCTGTTTGTTCAATGAGAAACTAGTGACTAGTGGTTTTAAACTAAGGCCCAGAGTGTGGACTCAAAGAAAACAGCACAGTTGTGATCAGTCAAAGTGTGAAAATGAACCAATTGAACTGAATCATCTGTATAAAGACAAAAATGTGTTCAAACTTCAGACAAATAATTGCAGGGTTTTGCCATGGGAAGTTTTGTTTGTATTATCCAGGCAATGATCTGAATCATTTGTTTTTGCATAAAGCATTTAAATCGAACCAAAATCCCTGGCCAAAATGTTTTCACTGCTATGGGTCCAACCCACTGTGAACTGGTAGTAAGCAGTTGGCAGCTGTGCCCCATTCTACCAAATCATGTTGCGAGAAAAGTTATTTTGGCCTGCCACTGGCCTCTGCTTTTAGAGTAGATTTACATAAACTTACTGAATAGGAAATAAATACCAAATTACAGTTGTTTTCTATGGTTATGAAAATTTTGCCCCAGCAAGACATGCTGGCTCTTGTTCCACTTTGAAAAAAAAAGCCCAGTTATGAATGCATTGAGCTTGTGCTCACGCCAGCCTCCTGAACCCCGACTGACTGGAGAAGCCCTCTCACTGGTCATGTCATCGAGTGGAGGAATTTTTCCTCATCCAGCCAGGAGTTCAAGTACCCTAAGCACGCTTTTTTTTACGCCGATTGAACAGTAGTGCATGCCTGGTTTGGCTGTCTAATTTAAACTAGCCCGATTCCTATGCGTTCTGTGGGCCTCTCTCAACAGGCCAGAATGATAATGGAATAACAGTTGAGAATGGCGGGCTACCAGTGGTCAGAGATCATTGTCATGAACAGCCAAAAAGGTCATGTATTTGATCCCAGCTGATAACATGCTACTACTGCGGCTTACTGTTTCCTGCTTTGGATAAAAGTTACATGAGAGTAACAGTAATAATACTTTAATCAATGTTGACAGTGCAAGCTCCTATTAAGTTGCTAAATTTGAGGGATCCATTATTCGTTCAGTGTTGACCTAAATGGGTGGCAGTGCATTTTAGGGAAATATTCTGTTCTGCTTCATTCTTGCCAAAAATAATTATTGTCAAGTGGTCTGCATACTATTAAAACTGTGTCTAAAAACTGCACATGAATAACCAAGAAGTTAGACAATAATTATGCTATTGTGGTCTTATCAGAACCTCATTAATGTTTGGACGGCGTACAGAATATCAAAATATAAAAAGAAATGAGTGATTCATCGCTGTCTTACCAAACTCTTGTTACATTTTTCCATTAAATAAGGCAGCTGTTCTTTGCATTGTGTGAACATTTCATGATGAATGGACTGATAGACATGTTCCAAAAATACGTGAAATAAAATCTTGTTATATTAACCTGCATAAAAGTAGAATGTTTTTCCTTCTACTATAAAGTTACAATTGCAGAGATACAAATCCTGTTATGACACTAGTATAACATACAGCTCAGTCTGTACAAAGAGAGAGATCATAGCGACACTGCCTTTGAGATGATGATGCGAAAACCAGCTTTAGACCCCCTCGCACGCACACACACACGCACACCAAAGAACACCAAATATTCAGATGAAGCTCTGGCGGAGAACGCCACAGCTGAGAAACAGATATGTTTAATTGAACAAAAGAAATAAAAGAAACCAGCTTTGAGCCAATCAGATCCCAGAAGGGTGATTGTTACCAGGGCCATTGGATTAAACACAACCTCAAACCACATTTTGACCGACACAACACATTTTTGACTGAAAGACCATTTATATGAATGCTCCATATTAAAAGCCACATTATGAAGGAATCAATCCACAAAATGTGAACCCCAGCGACTGTCGTGTTGGTATCATGTGTGTGTGTTTGTGTGTGGACATGCGTGATTCCAAAACAGATTTTTCGCAGCAATTTCATTGCTGGTGGAGGCACACACTGTCTCCCACAGCAACTGAGGACAGATTTCCCCCACGGTTACGCTCTTTTCATCTCCTCTCTTGTCTTACATGTTGCACTACCACAGAAATGGCACATTTGGCAGCCATACTCGGCCCTGCTTTCAACGTCACATTTTATATATTATTTTTTAGATATATACATTTTATATATTTTTTGCTGAACTAAACATATTTTAAACATGGACATTTGCCAAATGTAGGTGTCTAAGCATCTTCTTTTCATTTCAAAAATCAACAGAACAGGTCAATTGACTGAAGGGAGTTGTGTTTTCAAACCTTTACATACAACTGCACCGTACTGTGGAAAGGGATCATGACATTAGGTCTGGAGCTAGGTCTTCTTTACTTAAATGCTTAAAATGTATGATAAGATTAACCAAACCTATGGTCTCCTAACCAGAAATAACCATCAGCACCTGTGCATTGGCTTCTATTCCAATTGTGTTTAGAATCAACCAGTTCTCTTCTTTTTTCACATCAACAATATTCTCCATAGTAAAAATGCTACAGATGCAGCAGGTAGAAATTAGGTTGCAAATGCTTGGGTGTATGTTGATTTGTATTTACTATGATGTTATACATCAACATTAGAGTAAATACAAAAGCCAATACACAGTTACTGCCCAGAAATATGGTCTTGGAAGAATTTTGCACAGTACCCCACATCAGGGGCGCCGGAAGCATTTTTAATGTGGGGCAACGCATCGGTCTATGTGATTGTGAATGGTGGTGATTGGTGCGGGCGTGCAAAGCCTTGGTTGTTGTCCGGGAAACAAAAAGTGGGGGAACGCACCAAATGATTTTGAGAAGTGAGGGGATATGCCCCCCCTT
>JBBPDH010000124.1:19735104-19749445 GCA_037974565.1 Clupeocharax schoutedeni
CGGGGACAGTACCTTGCTCAGGGTACCTCAGTGGTGCCTAGCGGCCTTGGGGATCGAACCCGGACTTTCTGGTCGCACTTATCCCAACTGTACCACTTATCACTCAAGTGGTGGCAGAGCCCAGAATTTTTCTTTTTTATAGTAAGATGATTCAATATGCTTTTCTGAGAATATCATGATATAATATATTGTCATAACAAACAGCATAACTATGCCTGGTTAATTATATTTAGTGCAGAGAACCAATAACGTTTTTTAAAGAATTTTTAAATGTGGCACTGCTGGCACTTTTTTAACAGATGTCAGGAAAAAAAACATATATTGTTACATATCAAGTCTTGTAAACATTCCTCAATATTATTATCCTAATTTTGTAATATTTCATTTTCGCCCACCCAATAAATAGTCTTATAGTGCTGCTATCAGTGGACAAAAATGACATTTATTTATATTATATATCTGTATTTTTCATAATTAACTGAATGATAATCCATTTAAGGGTTACATAAAAATGTTCCATAAACAGGTAAAGGCTTTTTCCTGTTTTTCTTCACATTGCTGTAAAAAGTTTAAGCTTTTATTCCAGTGCACTATAAGAAACATGCTGATTTTAAAGGAATGTCATTATGAGAAATAAAAGAAATTGAAAGGGTTTCAAGCTTTGTTCATGTAAAACACAACAGACAAGTCAAACCATCTCATAAAATGAACGAGAACAAGCACTCACATGCGGGCAAGCAGCTACACTTAGCGGGGAAAAAACCCAAACAACGTCCAAACAAATTAGCACGACAAAGTATGTTACTCTACAGAGAGGGACAATATGCAACCAAACGATCACAGAATATACAGCCCAATTAAAACATAGCTACACACACAACGTGCAGATTATTCTTGTAACTCAAGCTTGCTCCACATTCATCTGGCTTCTAAAAAGGTTCAGCACAGAGTGAGGTATATTCTAGCACCAAATGTACATAAGGTAGAGCAGTTATTTAAAAAAAAAACAATTGCCAAGCACAAAGAATCATATTTACAAGGCCTAAAACAGCCTCTTAAAATGAAGAAGCCATCTGTGCCCTGATAGAGTCCTTCTTTTATTTGCACTTGTCAAACAGCGGTGGAGCTTATCTCCACATACAAATCTGTAAAGTTTTAACAGCCAACCCATACGTCCACACACAGAGAGCTTCAAAACCAGCTACTCACGGTTCGAGCTTTACGTCTGGTTGAATGATTGAAGTAAAGTAAAAGGAAGCACCACAAAAAAGTCACAGTGCTTCCAGCGATATAATGGTATAGTCATATAAACATGTGTACATGAATATTAGAAAAATGCAAGAAACGTAATGCCTAATGGCCACAGTACAGACCACTGTGTCAGTCTGTCTGAAGGTTAGATCTATGTGGTCACTTTCTGTATGGGTGGGCGACTGGAAAAAAACACTGCAAAAGCTTGTCTGATGCAAAGAAATCTTCATTCTCACACTGTCTCCTCCAACTACAGCCTCTCAGATCTGAGTACTAATGCCTTACCCTTACGATCTGACAGATCATTTCAGCACCTTTGTGTGAAATCCGTTCCTCGCGGTGTGATTCAGAACACTGAGTCATTAGAGAAGCAGGACCACCACACGCTACAGTGAGTGTCCAGCGACTGCCAATCGGAAAAACAGAGAGTGGATTACTGTTTTCTACTAAGGCCGACACTGCTTGAGTGATTTGAGTTGACAGATTTAGCGTGTCAGTATTGTACAATTGCATTTGGCCTAACCAAAACTGCAAGCGGACTGTAGAAAAGAAAAGTCCGCTCAGTTTCAAATTTCAAGTCATCCTGATACTCTGGCATTTTGACATCCTAAGCCTGCTACATCAAATTTAAAAATGCAAAAAAATAACTTTTTTTTTTTACAATTACAGTTCTACTAATACTATTATCTACTAATACTATTATATATGGTTAGTTCTGTGTGGCTGCATGTTAGCAGGTCTCTGCAGGTGCAGAAAAGCTATGGGAATTTTGAGCAGCTGCCCCTGCCTGCACTAGTCTGCTCTCACTGCACCTGCTGCTCTCATCACCAGACACAGGCAGTATAACACACACCATATCTAGACTGAACACAATCACACTATAACACTCACTCTACATCCAGACTGAACACATTCACTGTAACACTGATATTATATCCAGACTGAGCCCTTGCAGTATAACATATTATATACAGACAAAACACAGGAAGTATAATTCACACATTATATCCAGACTGAACACATACACCTTAATACTCACACTATGTCCAGACTGAACACACATGTAAATACTTACTTTGAATTCATACTGAACACATGCAGCTCACCAAATACACTCACACTATATCCAGACTGAACACACACACTGTAACACTCACACCATAACACATAACACACACACACACACACACACACTTTAATACATCCAGACTGAACACATGTCACCTTAACATTAACACTATATCCAGACTGAACACACCCTTTGACACTCACAGTACATCCAGACTGAATACACACTTTAACACTCACAGTATATAAAGACTATAACACTCACACTCTAAGACAAACTGAACACACACACTTTAATACATTATACCCAGACTGAACACACACACAAACACTTTAACACACACTACAACTCAAACTGAACACAGACATCACAAGCAAAACAGCCACACTGACCACGTGCACCACAACGCGCACGTCAGACACATCTCACTCACACACGAGCCATCAAGACACACGCGGCGGAGGCCGAGCGGGTGAACGCACAGGTAGCTGCCGCTGCTGAGGATGAGGAGGATCTGGGGGTAGTAGACTGACAGCAGCGCGCCGCGAGTGGAGCCCGCGCGCATGGTGCTGCAGGAGAGACGCTCCGGGTCCTTCCCGAGGGCTTTTGCGGTGTTTATGTTTTTGAGCAGAGACGCCTGGGTGGGAGCCGTGGCCCCGTCACGCAGCTCCGCGCTGCCGAGCCCTCATCTCCTGCTCCGGGACCGAGGAGGACTGCTGCTGCTGATGGAGGGAGCGGGGATTACATACGCGCGCATCGCTTCACTATTGGCAGGAGAGGGGGGGTGGTGGTGGAGGGGTGGGGGTGGTCAGGGGAGGGGGCACCACTGTGGTAGCGGGGCATCAGGTAAAGTGGGTTACTTTTTGAGAACAGCCCATCAAAAATCTTTCATTTACAACTGCTTCCATCGTTTAAAATAAATTATAAATAGCTTAGATAGATAGATTTTAGATAGATAGATAGATAGATAGATAGATAGATAGATAGATAGATAGATAGATAGATAGATAGCACCTACTGATCTTTTAAAATATTATTTTATTTAATGTTATTTATTTTGCATAATTTAGTCATTGAGATTCAGGGATTCAGGGTGGCTTGTGAAATGATGCATTTTAGAGAAATGTAAATTATCACAATTGTCTTTATTTACTAAGCAAAAGTTTCTGGAAAAAAAAACATTTTCATCACAAAAGCTTTACACAAACTATTGTAAAACAATGTCTCAGGTATAAGGCGGTGTATTCATAACTATCTATCGACCTTCTGTGAGGAAACTTTTAAATGCATTAAAGGCTTAAGATGTCTGTGAACAGTTCTGACTATGTAAGACTATCTAAAACTGAAAATTTCGCATAATTTCACTTTTAATTACTTTGTTTATGCTCTAACATTTTAACTATGCAGGGATTTTATGATTGGAATTCCCCTTTAATGCGTTCTACTTTATCTACTTACTATCTACTTACATAGAATAGCTGGATGATGCCCCGCCTTCTGTTTTGGTCCTTTAACTTCAAGTAAGTCAGATACTGCCTGACTTTTCTGAACATAAACTTAACCACAGTTTTTCTTGTGTGTTGTGAAACGTTGCACTCAAGTATATCCATAAAGCAGCGTGCACATAAACTAGTAATTAAATTCAACTAAGCATAACATGTGGGTTTTAGTTTTTTTGTCTTGCCAAGCTGCAGTCTTGCCAGTAAATGATGCATGGTAGCCTCTATCTTAACTGGAGGAGTTTGGGCTGGTACCTCCACTTACCTCCATCTCTTGTACTGCCTGTACTGAAACAGTACTGACTGACACTTATTTTACCTTACTAATTTGGCCTTGAAATGAAATATTCTTCCTGAACAGGCAAGTCCATTTAAGATTAGTACTGTTTTTATCACCTGCATTAAGTTTATACTCCCAGTCCATTTCGTCATTACGTTAAAACATTCCTTACTGCTTTGCTGTTGGACCCTTCACTTTATTGCTCAGAACCTGATTGACGCTCTCTTGCATTTGAATGTTGAAGTGCTCTCTCTGGTGGCAGTACATAGGAACTGCAAGAATAATTGGCTGCTAAAAATTGCTGCCACTTTAGATATCCCACTTACTCTGTATCCAAAAGTATCATTTGTTGTTTCAGCTGCCTTAAGGTACCCATTGCTGTCAAAGCAATTGTAAAACACGCAACCACTTGTTTGGGAAGTTGAGGTGTAGCTGCACAGGAGCCTAAGTTCATCATGCCTAATGTTATGTGTCGAATAGATAGTCAACCCTCCTCTAGCCTGTCAGTCAAAAGTTTAAGCAATAATTTCAGTATATTGTGTATAAAGGCTGTCACTGGAGAAGCTTCCTATCAGTGTTCCTGATTTCATGCTGGTGTGTACAGACTATAAGTTACTGTCTCTCAGCTGCAGGGGAAACCAATGGGCTTCAGAGCGGGAACATTCTGTTTTCAATACAGGTTGAAGGTTGAAAAATCAAAGTTAACATTCCTTTTAAAAATGCCAAGTTTAACGTCTCTTTTTTAAAAGATGCTCTTTGCAAACACCGGCTTGTTTGCCCTGAAGCTGAGAGGCCATGGAGGGGATTGTAGGCAGAGGTGGCCCTGTGTAATATCATAAAGCTTCAAAGGGTGGACACGTTTATGAGGCTCTCTCTCTAACGCTGAGATCAAAGTGCAGTGCGGAGGTCTCCAGCGTGTCTTTAGTGGATGTTTCTAATAGACGATAACGTAGTACTAAATCTATATAGACTGCAGCTAATGGAGCACATTAGTGTTTTCTGCCTCCAGCCTGCCAAATAGCTTGGGCTCCATGCGTCTTTCCTCACACACATTCAGGTACTCTCATCAGTGTCTTAATTGCATTATGGAGGGCCTCATCATTGCCCTAACTGTGTTAGAGCGGACCTATGCTTTAAATCCTATTTGACATCAGGCTGCTCTTGCCAACTAAAGTCAGTGCTGGTGTTGTGGGCCAGGAGGCTCATAGGTAAGGTCTCTGCCTTCAGGTCCACAGCACTATAAAACACTGCAGCCAAGAGCAAACGCTGGAAGGAAGATCTTCTCGGACAGAGTAAAAATCCCATCAATTGCCTTTGTTAGTGTATTTAACCACAGGTCTCAAAGCCAAGACTGCACTTTAGGGCTGCTTTCACTGTTTGGAAGCTTATACAAATGGTATCTGTTTCTTTTCAGTTCCTCAGAATTGTGGGGGAAAAAGAAAAATAGAGTCATTTCTTCTCTCTCTCTCACACTCAGGCTGGGAGAAAGATCTCAGCGTCTTGTCGAATTTTATCAATGACCCATCACCTCAGGAGCCCTGCACCCAGGCCTGCCAAGCCAATTATTCCCCGTCAGATCTCGTTACGTGAACTTCACAGCTAAATCCTGCCAACTGACAACAGAAAATTGCAACCATGTTTACTGTACTCCTGTTTCAAACTACGTCTCAGTGTTTACTATCCCTGCAGCATCTTGCAACTTTTTGACAAACAGATGAGGATCAAAGGAAGAGCAGCATTTCTCATTTTTTTCTGCGATGTGTTGCACGAAAACATCTGTGTAAATCATGAGTCTTTCTAATGTGTCCCAGAATATCAGAGTTTTTTTTTTTTTGGTAATCATCGTTCTCTAGAACGCATGAAACAGATGCAAGGGCATAATCGCACAAAACAAAGGGACAGAAACATCTGGAGGCATGCAGGCAGTTACAGTGGTTTAATGGCCTGAAAGAGCCACTGACAGAGTGAAAAACTCCTGCCCCTCCTCGCTCTCTGATGTGCTGAGTAAACGAATGTTGCACACTCCCACATGCACACGGGTCCACTTTATGTCCAGGAGATACTTCTTTATGTCTCATTTCCGGTGTGCTGTTAAGCACAGCTGGTTATTTCATTCCCCAAATGCTTCTTTGCTACTCGTTCAGTACCAGCAGTTTACACCGATCAGCCACAACATGGAATCCACAGGTGACAGGTGGTGAATTACATTGATCGTTACAGTGGAACCTGTAAAGGGGTGGGATATAGCAGGCAGCAAGTGAACAGTCAGAAGCTGATGTGCTGGAAGCGGGTAAAATGGGCACGCATAAGCTGATGTCTTGTGGAGTGTTCCAGGTCAGTACTAGTCCTGGTCTGAGGAACATGACGATAAGTTTGAGGAGCTCTTCAAGGAGCACTTCGATGACTAACTGTGTCTCTATCCTACTGCTTACTTACTTTTTTATAAAAGAAATTCCTTTCCCTTGACTTCTCTATGGCTTATGGTGTTCTTCTCTATGGATTATGTACTGTTGGGTTAGGTGTTGGCTAATTATTATTTGACAGTTGTTGTATAGATTCTCTGACTGCAGTATCTTAGTTAAATAGTTGACTTGGATTTAAGCTGTTTTTCAGGTAAGAAACAGTTGTGGACTACTTAAGCAGTGATGTACGTCACACTGGATAAGCCAAATGCCGTGAATGTAACTGTAACAGCAGATTTCCCAGATCTCAGCCTGTGTGAGAAGTGCTGAAAAAACTAGTCTGATCCATGGAGGGTCCATCTAACAACTTACAGGACAGGCTCTTCTAGTGCCAGATACCACAGCACACCTTCAAAGGTCCTGTGGAGTCAGAGGTTGATTCTTTGACAGGTCAGATGTGTTTTGGTGGCACAAGGGGGACCTACACAATATTAGGCATGATGTTATGTTATAACTGATGCCTGATCGGTGTAAATTTTAGTAGTTTGTCCTGATGGCCTTGGTAAGGCTTGAGGCAGAATATCTAGGGGAAATTTCAGCAGCTCTGTTTGTGTTCTTGTAACCGCAGCAGGGTATGAACTGCATAACCTGCATGAACCCTCTCTGTTCAACACATGCAAGTATATTTTCAGATAATAAGTCATTTTTATTCTGCTCACATGTTCTGCTCAATATCTTTTTTTTTCATCATTTCTGCCACTTCGCTGAAAACAAAGTCACTTTGAATTTACAAAATTCAAATGTGTTAAAGGGTTTCATATGAATAAAATCCCAAATGATTGACTTATAAAATAAAAGCAATTTTACACATATTTGAATTCTTTTTTCAGAGTATTGAACTGTGCTGTTGTGATTTTCACACACTAAAGGTCTTATTTGCCCCAAATGCCTGAACATGAACAGGCCCTGTTCTGACCCACACCACCCCCAATTTTTTCATTTTTATAATTAAAATATTATTATTATTATTATTATTATTATTATTATTTTTATTATTATCATCATCATCGCCTTCATTATTATTATTACTGATAAGAATAATAGCAGAAATAACAATAATAATAGTTATTATTATTATTGTTATTTTTGTTAATATTATCGTTGCTATTATTGTTGTTGTTGTTGTTGTTGTTATATTCTACCCTTATATAAAACATAAATATAAATATATATATAAATATAAAACATAATTTTGTGTGACTGGATGCTGAAAGGGCTCTATGTTGTGAGTGTACACTATTGCCCTACTATTTTCTGATGTGCCCTGATTAAGAAACACTATTAAAACAGACACATAATTACACTGACGCTATGCTTCTAGTGGTTGTTCATAAATTAACTTTCTCAAAATTCTTTATGAAAAAACTCATTTATAAGCAAATGAAGATGTGACAATGGCTTCTTTCCATCATGAAGCATTTTTGTGGTCGTTAAAGAGCTGTTCATTCGAAAATGAAGAGAAAACAGGTGTTTAATACCTGCAAGTTTTTGTTTAGCCCGGCAGAGGGAGATACACGCGCGCGCACACACACACACACACACACACACACACACACACACACACACACACTCGCCTTCCTGCCTGTGCCCGGGCTGCTCGTGATGGGACCAAACTTTCACCCACCCATTATGAACCCGACAACCCCTGAATATATGAATATTCATTACTAAACTTATAGCCACGCCCCCTTCCAGCAGACCCTGTAGTTCCACTATCCGTCCACACGGGGGTTCTGCTAGATCACTCATCCGCGCAGTGTCACGCTGCTACCGCCATCTTGTACAAAAGTGTCGGTCAGAAAGCTGGAGAAGGACTCTCAGACCACCAGCATTAAATCTACTCACACCACCACTAAACCCTCAGCCTACAACCACCAAACCCACTTATGCCAGCGCTAAACCCTCAGCCCTCCACTAGGACGCTCTCAACTCACCAGTATTAAACTCTGTCACACCACCACTATACTAGACACCAGCACTAAACACTCCACTTTCTACTAGAAAACTCTCAGCCCACCTAAACTAAACCTAGTCACACTAGCGCTAATACTCCATCACACCACCATTATACTCACTCACACCAGCACGAAACCCACTCACAGCATTTCACACACCATTTGATACAATACATTGCGTGTTGTACCTGTATGACTATGCGTGTGACAAAAAAATGAATATTGAATCTTGAATCTTGAAAACCATCACTATCCTCACACACGTCGACATTAAATCCACTTACACCAACACAGACATGGCGGTATGTTTCAGATGAAAAAAAGAAAGAAAGAAAAAAAATAATCGGAATCAAAATCAGAATAATGTATTCACACACGTGTATATAGAGTAAAAAATATGATAATGATGACGATCATTTATTATTATTATTATTATTATTATTATTATTATTATTATTATTTCATGTTTATGGATCTTTCTGCAAGAGCATGCTCTGCCCATTACATTCACACACCCACACATACTTTACATTAAAACCACCTGCTGAAGGTGTGCTGGGGTTTCTGGCACCAAGATGGTGTCATCAGATGCTCTAAGTTAGAAGGTAGAGCCTCCATCAAGTTTGTCCAGTACATCCCACAGATGTGTGTTTAAACTGAGATCTTAGGAATTTAGAGGCCAACACCATTCCTGAAGAGTTTAAACTGTGTGGCAGGGAGCATTATCCTGCTGAAAGAGGTCACTTCTATTGGGCAATATAATTGTCATGAAGGGGCGCACCTGGTCAGCAACAATACTTTGGTTGGTGATACATGTCAAAGTAACATCCTTGTGAATTCCAGGACGCAAGGTTTCCTAGCAGAACATTAGCCTGAGCAGCACACTGCCTTTCCTTTTGTCCATAGTGTATGCGGTTGCCATTTCTCCCACACAAACACTAAGCCATCCCTGTGATGTAAAAGAAACCCTGATTCATCAGGCCACCTTCTTTCATTACTCAATGATCCAGTTCTGATGCTCTCATGCCAGTTGTAGGTGCTAGACAGAGGTCAGCATGGGGACTCTGACTGGTCTGCAGCTACTCGGTCCTATATGCAGAAATATGTGTGTCCTGAGATCTTCCTATAATATCCAGCATTGATTTTTCAGCAGTTTGTGTTACATTAGCTCTACTGTGGGACTGGACGAGAGTAGCCTTCACCTTCCAAGTGCTTCAGTGAGCCTTGGGGCCTCACGATCGTCCTTCTTTGGACCACTATTGGTAGGTACTAACCACTGCATACCAGGAACACCCTATAAGATCTGCTGTTTTAGAGACAATCTTACCCAATGGTCAAGACATTGTCACGCTTAACCATTTTTTCTGTTTCCTACATGTTAATTCAATGTTTACTTGAATCACACCCTTGACACATGTCATTATAATGAAATAATCACAGTTATTCACCTCACCTGTCTATGGTTTTGGTTTGGCTAATTGGTGCAAGGTTGGGTTACTTGATTCACAGGTGAACTCTGGGGTCCATTAAAAAGAACAGATTCACTTTTAATTATTACATTGCTGCCATGCATGGGCCTGAGCATGCAGGATTAACTGGAAAAATAAACAAAGCTGCTCCTCTCAGAGTGTTAGGGCAAGGATTGATAGCAAAGCACGGTCTCAGGCTGTGCAGAGAAAGACACAAAAGCGGGGTGTGGAGCGAACGAAAGACGAGGTGAAAAAGAGAAGTTTGTCATTATGTTGCCCATGTGACGGACGCCCTGTCGGGACAACAGATGTGCGATGATGTCATACCAGAAGAGTGGGGAGGTGCAGGGTGGGAGCGAGGGAGATGAGGGAGGACAGTGGGAGATGAGGGAGGCCTCTTGGCTGAAGGCAGCCAGGGAGAAGGGTTGACTGAGGCCAGGGAGTGGAAGGTGGAAAGGAGGAGTGACTCCCACATGGGTCCGTGCCCCTCTTCTCAACCCTGCGGCCAGCGGAGTGCATTCTCACTTTAACCCCTCGACTGCAGCCTCATTTTAAGCTTCACACTCAGCGTTCAGTAACAAGTACAAATTATTTGGGAATAGAAAAGGTCATTAACGGTCTATATGTACACTTCAATAATTCTCACAACCACATTCCTTACATATTCATTTTATAATTTATTAAGCACACATATGTACAGTAATATACAGACGTATGAACACCCCAATCAAATCACTTGTTTTGCCAATTGAAAATAAATCACTACGCTGTACTGTACAACATTCAAATACGACATACTCATAAACTTTATTAATTTAGCATATCATATAAAAACTGAAAATATAGTTTTTGCACATTATATTTTTTATATGTTTATTTCAGTAAAATAAAAAAACAGTAGTTGTGCTATAAAATGTACAAAAGTGTTCTCTGTAGAGGATGTGTATTTAAAAAATCAACTTTTTATTTGATCAGAGACTTTTGCATATAATCTGTTCTCATATTTCTCATGCATAGACATTATCATTTATTGGGACCACTACACATATTATTCAGTTGTTAAACTAAGACTTGTCATTCTGTAATTATTACCAATTATTTGGTAACTACTATAATATTAACATGTGTGTTACTTAGTTATATGAGGACATGCAGTCCCTTGGAGTTTAAGGGATCTTAAGGTCTGTGTGAGAACAGTGATTGAGCAGCATACCATTCTGAGCTGTGTTTAGTTTTCGGATGAGAGTTATTGGTCATGCACCGTGATTTTGTGGCTTTGGGTAATGATCTCTAAAAAGTCTTCGAGTGAAACATTAATTTTTGGTGAGCTTGTCCCGTGACCCTTATGTTAGGGCGAGTATTTGACCTCCTTATTGAATTTAAGAATGTTTTGCTTGAATCCGATGCACTTTTTTGTTTTGTGTTTTTATGTATTTGTAAGCCAGCACTTCTATTAGCTCCTATTTGAAAAGTGTAGGTTCTTAACAAGACTAGAAAAACAGGTGATGTGCTCAGTATGAGAGGTGTACAGAGTAGGCCTTTACCTCTGTGCTGACTTGGAGTTTATGTTTTGCTGAGTTGCCATTATCTCCAGCCAAAAGGCAGTTTTTACTACGCTGGACTCAGCCTGGCCGGCTACACAAAGCCTGGCCTCTCGTCATGACAGGCACACGGAGCTCAGAGTTTGTGATTTGATTGTGCGACAGCATTGCTAAACTTTCTGCCTCCGTTCCCTGACTCTGTCAGTGGCATAAGAAGTCAATTGTTCTTGCGGCATGCAGTGACAATGACTGTTTGTGATTTTGCAGAGCTGGAGTGGGGGGGGCATCATATACAGTAATTGTGCTTCTCACTGCCAGGCCTAGGCTCTCTCAACAGGGTCACGCAGAGGTCAAAATTCTCCCAGTCACACCATAAAAGCTGCATGTATGTGGGTCCGTGTACATGTATATGTGTGCGCGTTTGTGTGCTACCAATTGTACCATTAAGATAAATTTTTGCTTACTGGCGCCATGACCACCCCTAACCCACACAGTGATGCACTCATCACGCTTCTTCGCATGTTACAGACATCGAAAGAAGCAATTGTTCTGGGGTCCTTGGGTTGATTGTGATGTTTTTTGGGTTGTTTTTCCTGAATTTTTAGCATGATTCAATCACTGAAATGTAAATAAAGTAATCCAGCATGCTGGGAACCTGCTGACTCAGACTTTCTTTACAGTGGTGGTGATAAGAACTGCAGCCTGGATTTCTACATCACAAATATGCTATATATGCTAATCAGTGAACCTAAATGTGTCTACTGCATTTTATATGCATTACATTACATTATAATACATTATATTCATTTTGCAGATGCTTTTATCCAAAGCAACTTACAATTTGAAGAATGTTGATTGTTGAAAATTTGCCACATAATACCTCTCTGCCATGAATTAAAAAAATGTGTTGTGGGATCGAACTAAATAAAACTGAAATAACACATTTGTAAATATTTTTTAACTGATTAATGCTTGGATTATTATTCTGTTGTTAATGTTGACATATTATTCAAGAGCTACTATGAATTACTACTGTGAATCTAAAATGAAAATTATATAGTTATAACTAAGGAAATTTGAGAGCATCTGTGTTTAATGAAATAATATAATCTTAAACTTATTAACTTATCTTACTTTCTGAACACATCGTGTTATTCAAACTGCTTTCAAAACTGACTGTCGATGATTCACTTAGTCCTTGATGTGGAAATCATAGAAAGTACAGAAATATAAATATTTTTTATTCTCTGTGATATTTTTTTTCTTTTTTTAATTAAATCCTGTCTTTCTTAGAGGGTCTGCCCTGTTTGCACACAAGTACAAATATCAGCAGACTCACAAAGAAAGTGAGGAAAAATGTAACAGTGGTAAATGGTGGAGGAAGGAATCTCCGTCAGCCTTTTCAGTATGAACTTTTTTAGTTGGATCTCTTCCCCTTCACTTGTGTGGTATTATGCCATTATTATGACATCTTTACTTTCCTGTCCATGTTCAACTCGTTATATTAAACATGCAGTTTTTGGTACTGTGTCTTTATGAATGATAATGGCGTGTAAAAAAGCTCTGTGACTAGTGGCTCTCTATTGTGAGTGTTCATTGTCTGTAAATTAAATCTCATGGGGCTCTGTTTTATATACTGTATTGCAGGCATCACTACATGTTGTGTGTAACTTTATGTATCTATAGCTTTGTATTTTCTGTATCTATTATATGTATTTTCTGTACCATGTCCTTTCAGAGATTATTAATAAGTATATGTCTTCATGACTGGACAGTTGGACCTTACTGACCATGCTGGGACTTTGAGGGCACAGTTACACTGTTTGTACCTTGAAGGGCTAAAATGTGCCTTGATGGTAACCTGTATTCTGACATTATAAATTCGTTCTTCTAGTAAAGTAAAACAAAAAAGGAAAGGAAAAGAATAAAAAGGAATACAATACAAGATATTTATGTAAGATAAAGTAAGGAAATAAGATGAATGAATGTAAAAGTAAATTACGATGAAGTAAAGTAAAAAGTAATCACTGGCACTTTCCAGTAAGAACAATAGTCAGAATGAGCTGTCAAAAGACCTTGCTCTACTGGAGCCTGCCTAGTTATTGGAGTTTGCTTATAGTCAAGCAGCTCCCATTCATTCTCTGTGTGTAGGATCAACACCTGTGTGTACAGTCATCAACATGTGTCACTCTCTCACACTGCATTGACAATGACCTCTGCATGAGGACACTGACCGGCTCCTGGGTAATCATTTACCGGTGGCCTTGAGCAACACTTGTGTGACAGCCATTGTCTCGACAGCTGAAAACAGTGGAATCTGGCATCTCGTATAAAAAACTTGAATGACTGTACCCTTAAGCCTGTGCGAGGATATGTGTGTTTTGTATCAGCAGCACATTTTATTTGCAGCCGTTATTGCCCGTGATATTGTGCACATTGCACGGTTTTGCACAACAAAGCCGAGGCATCAGAAGACTGTAAATCAAGATGCATAATGCTGCTGTGCTTAACTCAACGAAGTTTATTCCATGTCAACACCAGTTACAACAAACAGTACGGTGAAAAAAAACAGTTAATCGTTTTTGAAGTCAAATCTCTGTGCTAACTGCATTTAAACATGATAACATTTGATAACATTTATTTTGCAGTCTTGCGTGCAGCATGAGAGCCGTTGTTGTAGGCCGTCCCTAATCCTGAGCAAATTAAGATTATATGTATGGGATTACGATGTGTTCTTTTCGCTGATAGCTCCATGTCAAAAGCAATTCATGTGCCTCAGGTTGGACCTGGAGCAGGTTTAACAGCTTGTGGGGCT
>JBBPDH010000124.1:19756335-19770868 GCA_037974565.1 Clupeocharax schoutedeni
GCTCTATGTTGCACTTTTATATTATTGGTGTTCTGTGTCCCAAATACAACATAGGAGAGAAAGGAAGATTTTTTGGTAATAGATATGTAGGGATTCCCCATGTTTAAAAAATCTTTGGTAGGAATCTTTCATATACACATTGTATGTATTGCTTTACATGAAACTATCTATCTAAAAAGACATAAGCAGGCTTTTTATTAGCCAGGCCTCTTCTTTGTGCACCTTCTTAACCAGCAACGTAGTAATAATCCCATAATAATCATGCTTATAACTCTGGTAATTAAAATTCCATGCGGGGATTGTAGTATGGCCAATGTTAAGAACATATATTGAGGTGCGGTTTTGCATAACGGAAGCTCCTGCATCTTGCTGCCTGGTGACTTGAAATGAAACCGCTCAGTGGCTCTGAAGAACAGACCTTATTTTTCTGCAGCGTTTACAGTGACAACTCAGTGTTGCTTCCTATTCTTGTGCTCCTGTGGTGTGACAAGCCTTGTTTCTATCCATGTGACCAACAGAGCTGTGACTTAAAATATCTTTAGCACGTCACACACAACCATCCAGTGTATGAGGAAGTTTCTGACTTGGTAAAGAGGAAACAAGCAAGACACCGTCAGCAGTTGCTTGAATGTTGACACTTACAGCTCAGCTGTGCTTGTCAAAAATAGTTTTCAGTTTACATCTCCCGTCTATGACAGTATCTTGACTACGGTGCAGCTCGAAGAGGAGTAACCTGTATGGGGACTATGGTGCAAACCGATACACCACGACCGAGGCCAGCTAGCATGCAATACAGCTGGCTGATTTTGTGCTGTGTGTGCACTGGAAGTGTCTTTCCATGACTGGCTGCTGGAGCTCTGACTATGCCAAACTGTCAATCCCACAGGAATGTCTCCCCAAACTCTCTGCTGCAGCAACAGATGACAGAAAATTGGCTGTGCTTGTGCTCCCTTTCTCTCTAACTTTCTCTCTGTTGCTGTCCTACCTTTTTTTTTTTTACTTTTCTCCTAAAAAAGAAGCCGAGTATCTAATGTGTCAACATGACCTGGCCACAGGGCTTGTAATCTGATGATTTCACTTCTGTATCTTTTATATGATCTCGCATTGGTGACCCAGGCTCGCTGCTTATGGCTCATGGTATTCGTATGGAATAGGACAGTGCTAGCTCAGCAAGCAACAAGGCACTCGAGGATAATAGTGTGACACAGAATCCTACATGTACTGTAATCTACGAGGGGCAAAAATCCTCTAGAACTTCAGACGGGCCTCTTGGTAAGCTGGTTTGCCTTGGCTAACCATACCAAAAATTGGGCTGTAAACGAAAATAAAGCAAGTTTGATATCTCTACCCACCTGAAGCAGTTTCTGCCCTCAAATGCGTGTGCGTACTGGTCTTTGGAGTGTGACAGGCATATTGGAAGATTGACCTATAATGGCAGCAAAGGTTTGGGCTCTCTCCCGGGCCTTCAGTCTGTCGTCAGGCAGAGATGAGGTGCGCAGATGTCTGCGTGAACAGGCTTGTGGCCATAGGCGGAAGGCATCCGAGTCACTGGGGCAGTGTATGTGTGAATGCAGCCATGGGCATTACAGGACAGAGAGCTGTGAATAAGCTGCTCAGATCCAGAGTGCAATAGAGGACAGCCGGCATGACACACATTCCCCTTTGTCTCTGAGCTGCGGTTTACCCATGACACATAAAGACATCACATCACATATTATGTTTGTGTGTGCAGGGGGTTTGTGTGAGTGTGTGTGCATGTATGTGTGTGTGTGTGTGTGTGTGTGTGTGTGTGTGTGTGTGTGTGTTTGCATATATATGTGTGTGTGTGTGTGTTTGCATATATGTGTGTGTGTGTGTGTGTGTTTGCATATATGTGTGTGTGTGTGTGTGTGTGTGTGTGTGTGTATTTGTTTGAGCAAGAGAGAGAAAGAGAGGGAGAACACACTTGTTTCTGAGCGAGGAGCTCTTAAGTGCTTGACCTAATTTCGCAGGCAGTGAAGAATTCAGCAGTGAAGGCCTTCCTCTGTGAGTGTGAGTTTGCTGCGCTGGGTGTTTCCTCCCAGGGTCTAACAGGAAGCTCATGTTCGAGTTCATCTAAGGACAGGGAAAAGGCTTTTCTTTCCACTGTGGATCTTTTTAGAGAGAGGGGAAAAAAAGCCTGGGCCCCAGCTCTGAATCGCCCCTCTGCAATCTGGCATATGTTTTAGCTCCCTATACTGCTTTATTGTCTATTTTGGCTGAACTTGCAGTTTTTTCACTCTGCCAAGAAAACATCTATTTTTTAGGCAAGGGCGAGTAGCTGAGGTCCAGAGTTAAAAAGAAAGTTCATGAATTTTGTTCGAAGGTTGAGTTCTCTCCTTCCGGTCCCATTTTGCAGACCAAACTGACAATTTTTTACAGCTTGAGTGGATGAAATAAGGGTAATTCCACTGTACATAAAGTAGAGTTTATCTTATTGAAATCACCATTGACTCACCATTTCTAAGGTAAAATAATTTCATACAGAATGTTTTGTCTTCGCACATGCAGACATGAAACCAACTTTAATACATACTTTAGTTGTCACTCTTTATTTTTTATAGGATTCAGATGGTTGATTAATACAGACAATACTTTTAATATATTTCTCTGTAGTTAGAAAATTAGTCCTTGTTAGTTCTTTACTAAGAACAGGCAAACACACTGAAAATATTGTCTCCGCACGACCATATGCTGCGAATGCAATAAATTTGAAATGTCATTCAGACTTCTTGCCTCATTTAATTATAGATGTTGTGGCTATTTGTAGATTAAATGTTTTGGATCTGTTTCCAATCGATGCACAGAATATGATGCTCTGTCCCTATTTATCTTCCACAGGCAGAGGAAGAATTTTGGAGTCTCATCCTTGGCTGGATAATGCAGGTGAGATAAAACACAGCAAACAGTCAAAGAAAGTAGAAGAAAGGCAGACATTACTGTTAACAATGAGAAGGTCGGACATTGTGCCTCATCTTTTGAACTTGTTTCTATGGTAGAACTACTGGAAAAGTTTGAAAATCTCTCACTGGATCTCACATCAGATGTGAGATCCAGTGTTACCCCTGTGTTCAGGTAGTGGTACATTTCAAAGTAACATCCACATGCCTGCCAGGATGCATGATTACCCAGCAGGGCGTCATACTGCCTCCGCTGGCTTGCATTTTTCCCATAGTGCGTTCAAATGTGATTCAGACCAGGCAATCTTCTTTCATTGCTCCATGATCCAATTCTGATGCTCACATACTTCTTGAAGGCACTTTTTGCTGTTGGCAAGGGTCAGCATTGGCATCTTGACTGGTTTGTGGCTACACAATTCAATTCAATTCCATTTTATTTATATAGTGCTTTTAACAATGGTCATTGTCACAAAGCAGCTTCACAGAAAGAAATACATTTGTGTGTATGAATGTGTGTGAATGAAATGCCTTTGATGAGCAAGCCAAGAGTGACGGCGACAGTGACAAGGAAAAATGCCCTAAGATGGCAATAGGAAGAAACCTTGAGAGGAACCAGACTCAATCAGGGAACCCATCCTCATTTGGGTGATAACAGATACAGAATATAGAACATCATGTGTGTTCTGCAGCTGACGGTTCAATATAACAGAAGTTCTTTAACTTTAACATGAAGTCCAGATCAGCACAGCCCAATACCTAGCACCGACATTTTAGCTACAGCCATATAGCCCTGTGGAATCAGACCAGATAGACCAGATGGGCTAGCCTTTTCTCCCCATGTGCATTAACAAGCCATGTCCCTGGTATTGTTAAGCCAGTTGTCCTTTCTTAGAACAGTTTCATAGGTATGAGTTGTTCAGTCGATACTTTTAGTCGCTGAAAGAACTACAAGAGATGGCACCGAGATGCACTGTGGGAAGAAAGTAAGCCTTGGGAAAGTAAGTAACTGGGCAGTGTTCTGCTAAGAAACCTTGATTCCTGCCATTCTTGTCATTTTTACCACCTGTTT
Source organism: Clupeocharax schoutedeni (assembly GCA_037974565.1). Taxonomy (NCBI): domain Eukaryota; kingdom Metazoa; phylum Chordata; class Actinopteri; order Characiformes; family Alestidae; genus Clupeocharax; species Clupeocharax schoutedeni. The sequence continues at coordinate 19,760,323 of JBBPDH010000124.1, forward strand.
AACAGAACTAGTTAACACAGACTCATTTTGTCTTTGTAGTCTCTCATTGTTTTGATTAGATTTAATTAATGATATTGACTCATCACAAAGTTGTCAGGGCTCCAGTTTTTAAGATGCTTTCTAATTTTTTAACATAATACGCTGGTGTTACGCACTTTTATAACTTTAAAATAACTCTGCAGGTTAGCACTGTAGTACTGAATGACCCTTAGAATGTACTGAGGATTTTAACCCTCAATGTACTTTCCAGCGAACTGTCACTGTGATCTTTCCTATAATGTAAATGCAACTGCAAATGAATTTCAGAGTAGAGAGTGGCACTTTTTTGTGTACATAAATTGTGTACAAGAGTGAGTGAAAGCTGAAAGAGGAGGAGGACATGAATGGGGTTGTCCGAACAGGTGGGGCATGTGACGTTCCCCCTTGGATCACTCTATTATCACACTGTATCGTTCACACAGTCTGACCATCTTTCCTCATTTCCCTTGTTCCCCTTGTGTGGTGTAAATGGCTCTCAGGTCATGTGCCATTTGCAGGTGTCTCCCAGATGTTGCTCTGCTCCATGTGATCCCTCTCTCGGGGTTCAGTCTCCAGTTAGCGGGTTGAAGCATAGCAGCCTTATCTGCTCCTGGCAAAGACCAGACAGCAGAATCGGCAGTAATGTAAGGAGCAAAAGAGGTGTTTTCTCTTAGGGATGTCTCTAGCACAGCTGCAGCCCTTTTAGATAAATAAGAGATACTTTGAGCTGGTTACTTGAAGCCAGTACTGTTTCAAACTGTTTCTTCAATCTGCAACATTTTTGTTTGTTGAAAAGCAAGCAGTTCTAAATCCTTTAAAACTGCCTCCTCGACCATTACATGATATACTTATTATAATAATATGATATATTTATTACAGTGCGTAACACTACAGTAGAGCAGGGATATGAACTGCACTGTAAAATACTGTGCTACATTGGCCTTGAGGCTTTGCACCAGCTCCTTTTTCACTTGATCAGCAGGCATCCATTCAGTTAATGTATCTCCAGTGTAGAGGACTCTGTAAGAAGCAACGAAAAACAAGAATAGCACAAAAAATATCACTAAACGAGCTGTATATGACTTAAATTATTCTGCGGTGTGCACTCCATCAGCTTAACATAATCTTGTGGCTGATAATTCATTCTGTTTGAATGACATCATTTGACCCTTATCGGCCTGTGTTAGTCTCTTGCCCATAAATTCCACTGACCCGGAGCTCTCTGACTCAGTGACTTGATAAGCTCTAGAGGTTTTCCAGGCCCACAATAAAGAGACCACTTTTTCAGCACCCCAGTCAGATATAATGCATGTTACTATTCCTATTGTTATCCACAGAGGAATGTCTGCTGCACATGCCATTTAAAGAAAACACTGACACAAATGACCATCTGATAAATATTTGAAAAGCTGAAATGTGCTTTGTTCATTTTGGGATATAAATTGCTTGTTTATTAAGTTAATTACAGGCAATAAGAGGAAATGTATACACTGAAAACTGTTCATTTAAGCATAATTGATTTAAGCCATATGTGGTAGTAACTTTGAGACTGGAAGTTTTTAAGACTAGCGATGTTATTGTTTTTATATTTCTGATTTTGTTCAGATTAAACTAAATCAAATTGGTTATTGCATTAACTAAGTCGGTTTATTCATTTCATTACAGTACTGACTGTGGGAGTTAGGAGAACTTCTTCCATATAGTAGCACAAATTCAATATACTTTTTCCTTACAAAACTATTTGTTAAGTGGTCCGTTTTTGTAGCATTATATAAGCAATATTAAATTAAATAATCTGAGTAGCCTTGCAAAGTCGCACTTACTTTTATTTCTAGAAAGGACTGTGGAATTCAGGTAAGGGATTAATATTTTACTGCTCCAAAATGAAAGAATGTGCGGTTGCATTTTTAGCTTTTGAAATTGAGTGTGAAGAAAGCTGTATTTGTTAAGGGTTTTCATTAATGGTTTAACAGTAACGTCAGCCTGCGTGGCCAGGCTGGATGATGGAGCTGACTGTTCCAGCCTGGGCCTCTGAGCCTGCAGACTGGGAGCGCTCTGTGGGTCGGCCACTGCTGCATTGTTGACAGGGGCTCATTTGAATAGCTCTTTAGTAGTTTGTGTAAGCAAGTCAGTGCCATTTGCATTTGTTCCAGTCACAAAGGTTTACAGGTCAATAGAGACAGGGCTCAAGAAGAACTGACATGCAGAGGAGCCCTCTCTTCTTTCTTTTTACCACTTCGTCTCTCAGCCCCTCTTTTGGCTTTGCCTCGGTTTATGTGGAAATACATTCTCCATCCGCACATGTATGTGCACGCGTTCGAGCATGTGTGAGTGTTTACATGCGTTTGCACTGAAACACCTCAGATGTCTGGAGAGTGATTTACTCCCTGTTGGGGATAAGATGCTCAAAAGGGGCCCCTGGTAACCCACTGCCAATGCTGGGAATAATTTGATTATCACACCTCAGCATGCCTATTAAGGCTGTTCATGTGTGCACATGTATATTTGTGTTTTTATGTCTGCATTGTGAAAGAGACGGAGAGAAAAGAGGCAGCATACCTGATTAAGTGGACCTTATTCAGAAGTGTTTGTGTGGGGTTTGAATGGTTGTGGTGCTGACATAGAGCTTTCCAGACACGCAGACGTAGACACAACCTGAAGATTCAGGTCCTCGTAATTAATCCCACTGTGAGAGCTGTCCCACTCCATAGAGCTTTCATTCAGTGCCGTCCTTATGTCCTTTATCATGGCTTTGCTTTGGTTTACTTACCCACACATGCTTGCTAGCAATTGTTCACCTTAAACCATGCAGTCTGTTGAATAATTATTTGGACATGTCCTGGGAAACCATTTCCAATTCATTATTGTTATTCTATGTTGATACTCGATATTGGACAGCAGTACACAGACTTTTCTTTCGTTTTTCTTTTTTAAAGTTTTTATTTGCTTCTTAAAGTGCAGAAAATAAGACCAATAAATATTTGCAAATGGGCTTATTAGTATGTCTACATTCATTCACTAAAGCATAATTACATCCAATATTAAATGTTCTTAAGTTTTGCCTGAATGTGTGTTTGGCACTTGTGTTTTGATATTTGTGTGTCTGTAAAGCACGACCACGAGAAGGCAGTGCGTGTCCCTATGTTGCTCCAGTCCCCTGTGGCTGTCGCGGTCCTGCTCTCTCAGGGCCAGACGTGTGAAACCCAGCACAAAGGGGGGCTCCTTTATCTGCATGCATACTGCATAAAGGCTGCTTTTGTTACGGCCTGCATGCTCATGACTGTTGGCGTCTATAGCGCTCCATGGTCACCCCCTCCCCCGAGCCGCACCACAGCATATACTGCTGTTTGCTGGGGACAGTGGAACCTGGAACACTGAGGGACAAAAAAGTTCAAATTGTGCCAGCTGTCACCTATTAGCAGGACTCGTCAGCAATAATTATTCCTGTAATAATTAATAATCTGTATTAATATGCAGCATATTATATGTACTTATTGAAGTTTCTTTGTTGCTGATGAGCAGCAGCCAGGTCAGTTTATATACATATAAATATTAAAACTCTTTTTTATTTGTATAATCATACAGTGCTCAAATTATTTGCTTAATATTGAAGCTATTTTTTAGAAATCTTAAAGAAAAGTTGAGATTATTCCACATAGTTTTTATACTTGCTTCTGTCATAGAATATCGATTACAAATGCCCCCTGTTTTATTTCTTGTTCACCTTTAGAGCTAGTAATCTTCTATTTTGGGCTTCAGTAAATGCACATTAAGTAGCGGAACAGCAAAGACGGAGACACAGGAAACAGCCTAGTATTACACCACCCTTACCTCATCCTATTAAAGGCTGTAATTCCCACTGGGAGAGCACTTGCCAAAGACAATTAAAGAAAATAAAAAAATGGGGAGTGGAATAATATGTTTGAAATTACAAGTCTCCTCTTCTGACCTATATCATCCCTTCAAAATTATATTTAATGGGGTTAATACCCATGAGCAAGAATGACAAGTGCAGCGTACTTGCAGGAGTGGTGAGTCGTAGACTTTAGGAAGTTGCCCAGCACCTCCCAAGTTTCTCACGGCAGCTTTACATTTTGCCGTCCATGTGGGATATGGCAGACAGGATCATTAAATATTGTAGCATGTGATGCAATTAATATGACATGAACTTAACTGTGCATTACAGAAGTGTGCAAGCTCTGCTTGAGGATTGCTTTGCAATTTGGATGTTAGCTGTCTGTCCTCTGTACAGCACCACATTACCTTTCTGTTGATGTTAACTGCAGTGTGCTTCTGTTGAAGTACTGAAGTGTACAGATTCACAGGACTGAAGAACGGACTGGATAGTTGAGTGAGTGTGTGTTTCTGACTTTTCTCTGAAAAGTTCTAGAGGCTGTTTCCTGTGTGTTGCTCCCCAGGGACAGTTATAAGATTGTGGGCTGAAGGGGATTGGGTGTGGAGGGCTCAGCTGGGGCAAGTTCTGCTAGTCCTGTCCAAGCTGGTGGGTCGTGACGTGGCACATGTGAGGACAAGCTGCAAAGGCCTGGAGCATTTTAAGGGCCAGTACTGTTACTGTCCCCCTGCATGCACATACCTCTCCAACTCTGGGCTGAATGCCGACAGATGAAAAAGATGAAAAAAAGTTGTTGCAGCAGACAAGGATGGACAAGTTGTTGTAGCATGACAGGTAGATTTCAAAGAAAATGGTTACACTGCCTTTGGCCTTTGAGAAATGTTGTTAATTACTGTGGTACAGATATTAGAAAGGGACTTGCATTTTTAGGTTAATGATGTCCAGAAAAAATGGTTTCTGATATGTGTGTATGTATGCAGATCTCTGTAAAAAACTCAAGTTCATTAATTTCATTTTTAAGATTCAAACTATAGTAGTTAGAAGGACAATCTCGTGTTGCTGTTCCTTTGTCGGATTGTTTAAAATACATGTTTTAATTATGTCACGGTGGGGTGGAGTGTTGTTCTTAACCAAATATTTGCACAAGCTTTTGTTAGAATTAATGACTTGTGTGGTTGGAGCTTCTGGGGTTGGTTAGCACTTTTGTCCCCAGTGCTTCATATGTCGTCTCTCACACATGCATTCATTTATGATACATGATATGTCATTCAATATTTTTTAAAAACTGTTTGAAGGAGCTGAAGTGTTTACATTTTCTATGATTGAGATGAAGTTACCTGTATTTCTCCTGTAACTATTCTCTGACAGAGCCTTCAGACAGGTCAGAGTTAATAGGTGTGAGGGATAATGCCCTGGAATCCTGCTCTTCTCCTGAAGCACAGCCTGCTCCGCAGAACGTTCTAGAGGCTCTGCTGTGTGGCATTTGCTTTGGACACTAGTTTGAATAAATGCTGTTCTGTCTGTGTTTTTCAACCTTTGTTCCTTTGTCCCCTTTTTTAAGGTGAGTCATGTTCCAGAAAGGAAAAAAGTGGATTTGGTGTCTTTCTAACCGTCAGGTTCAAAAACATGCAATATCATTGCTGACAACTGGCAAAGTAAATTTCCTTTAACTTAATGTCACACATTTTCTTTTCGTTTTCCAAAAAATTAGTTATCCGTTTTTATTAATTACGTGAAAATACACACAGTTGTATTAATCGAATGTTCTGTATAAATATGTGTCCTTTCCCTTACATCACACCAATAGTTAGAATGGATAAAGAAATTGTTATTGTATAGATACTCATTTTAAAATGTATAATAAATATAAACTTATATTTTAAATTATGAAATATATCAAACTAAATGCCAATTATATTCACAGCTTTTTCTGCACATAATATAAAAATACTGTATTACAGCCACAAATATGCACGAAGAATCAAATTATTTGAGGCTTGTTTAATTACTTAATTTGCTTGACATTTTAGTCATTGCTTATTTTCTTCATATTGGATTTTGTTCTGAAGTAAAATATGAAGAGATATAAAAATGCATATTGATGTCGATATGCATCTCAAGCAAATAAATGTGGAAAGAGTTCATGACCAGATTTGGGCTTTATTCCCTAGAATGATCATTTATAGTCCAGGAATTCAAGGGACCATTAACTGTAAATTAGATACTGTAAATGTGTATGAAAAGATATTTTATCACTTGCACATACTAAAGAACTTAAACATGCAGACAGTGTAGTCTCCTCTGTTTTATGAAGGACTTATTGCCTTGATCACAGCTTTTGGATGTTAAAGGGAAATTAAGATAAAGAGTGTAAGAATAAGTCATCACTTTCATTGCTTTTATATTGAGAACATTCTTAACTAATTTAATTTAGTATTTTTCCAATATTGAAACACAGTTGGCACATCACACCAATTGCTATTGTAAAATACCATAACAAATTTAAAATAATGTCATGGGGGATCATAAGAATTTCTCGGACCATAAAATGCTTTTTTGTAGTGTGGGAAAAGAAGGAGGAGATACATTTATGAAAAAGGTCTTGATTTAATAATAGACAAAAGAACATTTAAAAAACAGCCGCTCACAGGAGAGTTTGTGTGTTGCAAGAGAAAATGTGGACATGGACTTTTGGTCTCTAAAGACTATTTTTCATGGACTTAAATTCACGACATCCAGTTTATATTCAGCACTTGGTGAAGTTGCCCTCTTTTTCTTCAGACGAAGCTTCTGCAAGAAATATGAGACACTCTGCTTTCCTTCTGCACTCCAACCGAGTAAAACGAAATGAGATTGCACTTCCACTTCTGCTCACTTTTTTTGTTGTTTTTTCACTACTCATTAATAGTGAATTTAGAAATATGAGATTTTTCCTTCATTCAGTGATTTCTCAGCTCCCTTTTTCAAACATTGTTGTGTTGCTAATTTAATATTATTTCAGTCTTTAGAGAAAACCATCTATATCATTTTTTTATATAAACATTTATTTTGACATTTTGGTGTGCAAAAAATAATTAACATGATAACATGTGATGTCTCTAAATTTAAACATCCTCAGCTAATTCATTGTGGACTGGAGATTTTTTTCTTAGGTCTTTAAAATAATTAAAGACATCTTCTTTTTTGAATGAATGCAATGATACAGGAAAAAGTGCCTTCAGTGAGACCTTTAAATAGTTAACACACACTATTTTCTGTGCCTCCAAAAGCACGGAGCAAGTCTGTGTCCACTCTGTCGACGAGTGGTGTTTTTTTTTTTCTTGTACGGCAGCACAGAGGTGGTTTTAATTTTTCTCATAAAGCATAACGTCACTGTTTGTAACTTCTTAGCCCACCTGCTCAGACAGTGCGACACGTTTATCAGAAGTGACCGCCATGTTGTCTCACAGTCCTCCATTTTGTTATTTCAGCGTTTACTGCAGCCCTGCCCCACCCTCACAAAATTGCATGTATCCAAGCCAATTGATCCTTAACACATTCACTAACACTACCCCCCTCACTCCTTTATGTAGTGAAAGTGTATAACATTGTCCATATACTGATGATATTCCATAATGTTTTATTTTAGTCTTCTGCTGCTGCTGTAGATGCCACTTTTGCCTTTACTGCATTTCACATTACATTCATATGAGATTATTAGAATCAAAATACATAACTGCATTGTACTGGGAGTATGGGTGAAGATGTGGGAAATACTATGTGAAATGTTCGTATTAAAGGTAGTTTTGGCAATGGGTGATAAAAACAGAAAACGTACTTGAGATAGGAACCGTACAGCATTTTAATCAGCATTGACAACTGCTGTTATTTATACAGCGTTCTTCCTCAGGTTTTGGAGGGTTTATCGGTGATATTTATAGCTGCAACATGCTATTCACTAACTAAATATATGATTCTGTTAAATTTATATTCCCGTCGAATATGTAGGTGTATTCATTTTCAGTTTCTGTAATTCCAGATCCATAATAATTCTTTTCTATATTATTTGTTCTAGTTTTCTTTCTTTTGGTAGCAGTTGCAGATCTGCATGTATGCTGTAAAAGATAAAGGTATATTCTAGACCACAAACACAATTTTTTCTAATAATGCATATCAGTTACGAAAGTACATATTTAATGTCAAAAGCATTTATTCATTTCAGTGAATGTTTCCTTTACATGTTTTGTTTCGTAACTTTTTTCAGTATGTTGCATATTATACTAATTAATATATTTATTAATTAATTAATACACACATTGTATGCCTATAATTCATATGCCTCCATAATAATTCATTTCAAATTGAATAACTTGAATGTGTGCGACAGGTGTAAAGCATGTAGCGCGGCTTGTGTCTTTTTTAACTACGGTGAGGCCCAGGGGTAGGCTTTTTCGCTTTTCGGCTCCTAATGGAAGCAGGAGGTCAGGGGCATGCTCTGAGTGACAGTCCTAAGGGGATCACTTCCTAATCCCTATTAGTCAGTGTTTTAGTGGTCTTTACCTACACAAAGCAAACAGCCCACTCCCTTTGAATAGGGGCCGGCCTGCTTCCAGTGTAACACTTCTGACCCCAGGGTCACGCCCTTTGTTCCTCTCTCTACAGAGTCTGACCCTAGAGTTCACAGCTGTAATTGAGAAGTCTCGCAGACACGTGCGGATGGGGGCCCAGGAGAGACCACCATCGCAGCGACCCTGCTACCTCTGCAGAGCGAAGGCATAAAGAGGTACTTGAAATAAATTCATTTTATTTGTGTAAAACATGTGAATTTGATTTTGGATAGCTCTAATGATCCATCTAATGTCTTTCTATAAAATATTTAATGCTACAAAATAGTGTCAAATGCTGCACAGACATCCCTGATGCTGATCAGAAGGCCATCTTTAAAGTTTTATGGGTGACCTTTGTGAATTTAAGTAGCCCTCCGTCAGTGTGTGTGAGTGTGCAGTACTTTTAATTTCTACGGGTTGTAGCATTTAAACACAGCAGAGCAGGCGCTGTCAGAGGCTCATACTCAGTGTGGCGTTTGCTCTGGCCACAGACATCTCTGCCTCGTGTTTTCCTCCCTCCTGCTGATTTTATACCAGCTTTTTGTTCTGTTTGAGGAATAGATATTTAGGGTCATCCTGAGTGAATGGGAAAAGGTTTAAGCTGTTTTCATCTGCTTGCCAAATTTGTGTATTTATGTGTTAGTTTGTCTGTCACATCTGGAAGTGAAGTTGTCTGTTTTAAATGACTGTATTTTTGGTTTTCTGCTAATCATCAAAGATCAAAAATCCACAATGTTCTACGCAGCTGGATTGTGACCCTCTCTCAGCAAACTCCTCTCTCTCTGTTGGTTGAGGGTGTAATGGGTGCTTCTTGCTTGTAAAACTCACAGAAGTTCATTAATGCTGATTTTCCCATTTATGTGATTTGAAGTAGTGCACAGATGAATACAGAATAAGTCTAAATGGTGTAACACAACCGAGAACACTAATTGAATTTTTTCTCCCAGCAAGAAATAAAAAAGATTTTGTACACTTTAATGTTTATGAATGTGTTTGGAGAGACAAAACCAGTGCATGTGCAGTCATGTATTGAGCTGCGGCAGCCATTTTGTTTTTGTGAATGAAAGGACATTTTGCTCTCTGCTGCCTGGCTACAGTGCCATTATTACCACAGCGATTTTTAAGTGCATGCTCTTGATGTATCTTTTTGCTTTTCTATAATTCCATTGCATTAAATAAGTACACTAAAATACAGCCAGTTACCTTTCGCACCAGTTATGATTCATGCATGTGGTATAGTTTGCAATTCCTTAATTCATTGCAGCTTATTACTCCCCACTGCTGCTCTGTAATATGCACTAACAATTTTAATCTGCTCTGGAAACAATATATTGGAAAAACCAAGCATGGTAATTAAGGGGTAATGGGGTTTACCCCTCAGCACAGAAAAAAGCTTTTAAAATTGCAAGAGCCGTTTACTAATGATCTCGGTGGTGATGCATGTAATAACCCTGAGGTTGTGCAGTGAAAAGTATCATAAAGAGTTTGTTATGATTGGCATTCGATCAGTGGTGCTCCTAGTCCATCTGTCTTATGAACGATAGGCCTTATAGAGCAGCATAGTGTTTGGGTGTTGGCAGCCGACCTAAAACCAGAATTGTATCCTCAAGTGAACTTTAACGCAGTGTACGACAAAACACACACGCCAAGCCCCTACTCCTTAGACGCAGAGCCACGCTGCCACTACCGTTGCTAATACACTAGATTTCTAACAATTTGTTGCTGTTTTGCTTTGCAAACTAGTGTCTGTGAGAGATTTACCCAGTGCACATGTGAACTCATTTCGCCATTTTGCGATTGGTCAAGAGACGTGGCGCGATGTGACGTTGGCCCGTTTTTTAGCCCCTGCCAAAATAAGTGCACTGTCTGCTTTGTTGTTTGAAAATTAGAATAAAAAAGGAGAGGAGTGCTTACTTTTTCGTATTGTACCCCTTCGTTGTTTTCATATGGCATCGTGCAGCCCAGTTTTGGTGTTGAATTGAAGGTGTGGTGTGTGTGGTTTGCACCGGCCTTTTGTGTGTGCGTGTGTGTGTGTGTGTGTGTGTGTGTGTGTGTGTGTGTGTGTGTGTGTGTGTGTGTGTGTGTGTGT
>JBBPDH010000124.1:19794725-19804903 GCA_037974565.1 Clupeocharax schoutedeni
ACACACACACACACACACACACACACACACACACACACACACACACACACACACACACACACACACTCACACATACATAGAGACACTCTTAATGTAATTCAGTCATGTGTGAATCCGAGGCATGTGAGAGTAAGGGCATGCTGAACTCTTGACGAGTCACTTTTCCCCTCTTTGGCTCAAGTCCACCCTGTGATGTAAATTCAACATAAGGGCGCGTATTTTATATTTGCATTCCTCTACAGTGTAAACTCCTTCCATGCATCTTTTTTTTCATGCCAGCATTACCAGTTACACTCCCAGGTATGCACTCCCAGTTTTCACTATCATGTTGCTTTTTACACAATCCAAATAACTTACCATCGCATTTTTTTGTGTAAATGTCTGTCAGGCATGTCTGTCACATGCAGCACCAAGACACTCCTTACAATACTGAGGCATTCTTTACAGTACTGAACAATGATATGCATTCCATTTACTTAATTCAAATGTAGATATTGTTTACACAATCAAATATATCACATCAACACAATCATTACTAAAAGAAAATGAACTGAAATACAACAATCAGGCTGATGTAATCTACTTATATGGAGATGACACTCCTCAGTGTAGTGACTGTGTGTGATGCTAGTTCAGCCATTGAAGCTGTATTCATATGAATGTGTTACACAAAATGGTTTTCAAGCTCACACGTCATCTGTCTTTCACTCAGACTGCTGCCTGCCCACTTGTTTGTCCTTGAGAGCTCGTTCGACTTGGAGCAGTTTCACACAAATAGTTTTCATGCACACACACACACACACATACACACACACACACACACACACACATGAAAAGAAGCAAATCTTCAGTTGCTTCTACTCTCCCTTCTTGGAAAAGGCTTTTCTACTGCATCTCTCAGGAAACTATTTGTCATCATTGGCTTCGAACCTCAGCACGTTGTCAGTTCTGCATTGTAGAGAAGTGTTTGGGGAAGTTCACATTTAAACGTTGTTCCAGCTTACACCCCTCACTTACTCATCTAAAGTGCGCCGGTTCCAGGTTTTTTTGCTGGGTACTGTTTTAGGCTTAAAGCTGTGCTAGAGTTGATAGTAGTGGGTTTTTATGGTTTACTACTCTGTGTTGCTCCCTGTAACATTAGTTATCTACTTTGTTATCACCGTATCTTGGATATGAGGGCAAGACGTACAAGTGTTATGAAGTTCATTGTAGTTTCAGTGTTCCAAAACAAAAATGATCTAACTACTCCTATGATACTCAGCTTATTTAGGCAGATAACCTTTATTTGCTAAACCAGTGAGCAGTGTCTAACATTTAATTTGATCATGTTGCTATTCTTCTTTAATCACGTTTGATTTCAAAATGACTATATCTGAAAAAATAATTTAAAACATGTTTATTATATGTGAGGTTTAGATAAGTTTAGGTAAACTCTGTTCTGGTAGCCTTTCATATGACTCAGTACCTGTGAAGTAGTTCTTAGTTTCGAAAAGGTTGGTGACCCCTGGTTTACACTAAAACAGTGTGAACAGGTGGGCTAAATATCATTTACAAACACTTGAACAAACAAACTCGTTAAATGGTTTTGATGTTAATGAAGTTACAATAATGCTTAATATTTAGTACCCTTGCTTTCTTGATAAATGATTGACTTTTGCACAGTGAAATAAAATATACAAAAAATAAAATTTACATTATTAATAGAATTTTATAATTACTTCATTTATCTTAATTTACTACAGGATTTACTTTTACATTAGTAGACCATCATAAATTTGCAGTTAGCCAGAGGAAATGTCCTGGACACTGTGTCCTTTGTCTGTATTTAAAGACAACTATTTATGATGTGGACATTTCTTCACTGCTGTTACATGAAGTCTATTTTAACTGGTAGTATGATTGCTGTCCTAGGGATGTATCAGGATAGCTTTTTATAGCCCAGCATCCACTGTACAATGACATGTGCTATTGTAAAGTGTGTGTGTTTCCACCGGCAGGCATGTGTTCTTGAATAGTACGCCAATGAAATGTACTGTGCTCAGTGTAATGTTGAACTTTCTCACAAATTGTCCCTGTACCCAACAACTAGACACCATTCATTGTAAACAGTCCACCTCACGAGTGGACGCTAAAATTAAAATCTGACGCGAGTCGCCCAGCCCCCTACCACTCCAAACACAGACAAATTGCATACACTGAATCCTAAGGACAAGGGTGACCAGTCTTGTCTGCAAAGGGCTGGTATAATTGCAGGTTTTCACATTAAAAACTGAATACCTCTGTTTTTAGGCATCATTTCAGATCATAGATTTTGCACTCACACACTTGTTTTATCACAAAGAAGATAAAGGCAGTATGTTTTGCACTGATGTTCCTTATTCCTATTGGACTGCCCTTTCTGTGTCAACCCCTTCTCCAAACCTTACCAATGACCTGACCTTAGACATACTTGACAAGAGAGTCATCTTACAACCTGATTCCTGTTCATTGCCTTATGCTTATAATGCATCAGTATCTGTGTGAGGAAGGAATGAATCGATAGTATCTGATTGACTGATAGGACAACAGAGACCTACAGATAAAATCAAAGCCAAGAACACACTTAAACACTGTAGCTTGTTTAGTTACAATGTGCTTCACATACTGTATTATAGTCAATAAGAAGAGCATAGAACTGCATAGAACTCAAAGAAACTGAGGGAAATGGATCTATTGGTGTCTGCAAATAATGAAGAGTAGATTTTAACATATAAATTGCAACAGTATAAAAAGCGTATGGTGTGTTCGCTAAAACAGATGGTGTTTTCATAGGTCATGCTTTAGCCCAGATGTGTCGTAGCATTTTGAAATAAATTAAGCAGCTAAGGACAACTAGCTTCCAAAGGGCCCTTAAAAATCCTTAGTCATGACTTTTTGCTAGGGCAACTATATAGCCGTGTAGTAAAAAAGATGAATGAAATAATGTGGGTGGAGTCTGTGGCCAGAAAATAAACATACAAAAATGCATTTCTGCTTTTCATGAGAGATTAGCAGGAAGATGAAAAAGGCTAAATGTGATCATGTGTAAATGTGTACTATCAATATGTGTATCTGATAATTACATTTTCTGATGTTTGCAGCACTGTACACATTGCCAGATTTAAACATATTATTTTGCCTGATTGTAGCATGATTTACAAACCATGAGCATCTTTCTTCTAGCTGCTTTTAAACTACATAAACATAGTATAAAGCCAAACAGCAGGTGCTTCTGCTTCTTTCTTTTACTCTGCTCCCTGAGTCTTACCCCGTTCATTCATTTGTTTATATGCAACGAGTGTGTGATTCAGAATAAAATGTAGTAGCTGTTGTGTCCAGAGTATAAAATCTTCTAAGGGACAGGTGTAAGTAGGTTTGTCAAGCGAAGAACTTCCGGGTAAACTTTATTTGCCTATGATAATTAGTGTGGTAATAAGTGACTCATATTTTGTACGATACACCTTATCACAAGGGCAGCGTACCCTGCACTATATCGGGCCATCACTTTACTACAGCGGGTTGTAAGTAGCTGCACATCATTGGAGTGATATGATGTTGATATTGACCCTGTAAATCAAACCAAGTGAAGATTGTAAAGTCTTCTAGCCATTTTTGATGCTAAATGTGTCCGTTTATGAATTCTCAACAGGGTTTCTTTAGGAGAACCATACGCCTCAAGCTGGAGTATGACAAGTGCGAGCGCAAATGTAAGATCCAGAAGAAGAACCGGAACAAGTGCCAATACTGCCGCTTTAACAAGTGCCTCGCTGTGGGCATGTCCCATAACGGTGAGTGATCTGCCAGCCTCAGTATTTCAACACATCAACACTTATCAATTAAGCTTGTATAGATTTATGCCACAATCACATAGCTATATATGCTCTTAGATTATTTTATTGTTCTTCATATTCTGATGAAAACACTCTCTGGTCAAAACAATATGTTATGCAATGACTATGCACTTTACACCATCTGTTTAGATTGTTAGTACTTGTGAAATGTTAATTATCAAAATCAATCCAGTGTATGGCAATATACAAAGGTTTTATTAACCGTTTTTTAAAATGTATTTTTAAACATGGTAATTAAAAATGAATGTGCTTGCCAAAGCCAATGTTTGTTTTTTGAAGTGTGCCTATCCAAGCCTGTCCAATGAGCATGACATTAGCATTTTTTGGGAGTATACTTTATGGCTAAAGACTATATACCCTATACCGTATATGATATACCGTTGGCCTGGCTCAGCAGAATAGATATTTTTAGGCAGTGGAGATGGCCTGGATGACGTGGAGATACGTTGCTCTCTTCTACTTTAGGACTTTCACCTTATAGGACGTTCAACTCACCAAGGATAATTCAAACTCATAATGTGTGTGTGTTTGTGTTTGTGTGGCTGAGACAATACAACATTACAAAACTTTCTGACAGAACCCCCTGCCGCCAACCTGTGCTCTAGACTGCCCTTGAACTACTTATGTCATCTTTTCATACTAACATATGTGCAGACATTGGGAAAATTGGCTTCATTCCAGGTTTACATGACATCACACCATGTTAGCCCATCTCCCCACTCCTGCCCTTTGTCCCTGCAGCACTGTAGTGTCAAGTGCATGGTCACCTGGTGCAGTTCTATATAATGAAAGTTGTTTATGTATTTCTGCACATATGCAGTATATGACAACCAAGAACACTCTTTAGAATTATTTATCTTGGCAGTAATTGTGTTTTTTTTCCCGTTAACACTGTATAATTTCAGATAAACATAAATATTGTCAAATAAAGTCAAAAATAAGATTTAAGTGTGAGTTTTTAATCTAACAGTAGTGGGCTTTTGGATAAAGAAATACACTTTCTCGGTATATCTGCATATCATTTGCTCAGGTGCCAAAGACTTTTGCACAGTACTGTATACATGTATGTTAAGGGTGTAACTATACACACGTTTACAGATTTGATGCAATTTTTGAGGTCAAGGTTACAGGTGATTTTTTATTAGATTGTTTACAATGTCTCAATTTTACAGAGCTCAAAGTATGCTTTATATTTTAAGTGTGTGTGTGTGTGTGTGTGTGTGTGCGTGTTTGATAGCATATCTATATTGTGCATTTGTCTTTCTTGTAGCTATTCGTTTCGGGCGGATGCCTCGCTCAGAGAAGCTGAAGTTGAAAGCGGAGCTGCAGACTGGAGATACAGAGGGGGGACAGACCCAAATGGCTGACCTGAAAACTCTGGTCAAGCAGATCCATGAGGCCTATCTCAAACACTTCCACATGAGCAAGGCCAAAGCTCGTGTGTTCCTCACCGGCAAGACCAGCACACCAGTGAGTAAGACATTTCCATTAAAGCAGTTTACAAAGAGATTATCCTAATTTATCCTGCCTGATTTAGTACAATGTAAAAAAAAAACATTTATATAGTCTAAGGAACCTGTTTAGTCATATGGGCAGGTATAATAATGAAAAATTCTGGAGTAGTCATGTCATGAACGTGTTTCATTTATGGACGGATGTGTTAACCTCTCAAACTTCAGACTTGCTATTCAGTAACTACTATAAAACCGAAATGTATGTTAGGCAGTTATCAGAATGAGGAATTGGGCCTAGCTGCACGTAACATGGATTAGGTGTTGTAGAGCAAGGAGACCCCAAAATGCGCAGTGCTGATGTAATGGAACTCTTTTCAGTTTTAACACCTCACCTGTTTCTTGGTTTCGATCAGCCTTTTGTCATCCATGACCTGGACACTCTGCAACAGGCCCAGCAGATCCTGGTCAACAAGATGGGTGATGAGACAGAGAGCTTGCTGTATGCTATGCAGGAGCGAGAGACAGAGTCCCGCCTCTTCCACTGCTGCCAGTACACCTCGGTGGAGACGGTCACCCACCTGACTGAGTTTGCCAAGGCTGTGCCAGGCTTTGCCAACTTGCACCTGAATGACCAGGTGACACTGCTAAAGTATGGCGTGCATGAGGCGTTCTTCGCTCTACTGGCTTCCTGCATGAACAAAGACGGGCTATTAGTAGCCCGTGGCAGTGGCTTTATCACACGTGAGTTCCTCAAAAGTCTCCGCCGGCCCTTCAGCGACATGATGGAGCACAAGTTCCAGTTCGCCATGCGCTTCAATGCCCTGGAGCTGGATGACAGCGACCTGGCTCTGTTTGTGGCTGCCATCATCTGCTGTGGAGGTGAGACTATACTTTACACTGGAGGCTTATTTTTCAGTGATTCCATCTGATTACAACTATTTAGGAAACAAATCAGTGCATCATGAAATCTCAAATTTCACCACATCAGCACTGCAAAAACATTTCTGTCAATTAAAAGTAACATTTTCTGCCAATGTTTTGAAAAAAGTTTTCTTAAAAATTAGATGATTAATCTTACATATTCTTAAAATAGTCTATGTCTTATTTCTTTTCTGGATTTTCTGGGTTGTTAAGACTTTTCTGTGAATTTGATTGATAATTTTTACAAATACCCTGAATACATGTGGGCCATTTCCAACAAGAGACCTGGTTCTTTCCATACACTCTTTTATCGTACAGTATTGTACACTTTTTTTCACTGTTAGTTTAAACTGTGTGTGATAGGGTTTTCTTTCTTTGCCTTTTTCGGCTTTAGTGCTGAGCTGGTTTTTGAAAGAGGTTACGTAATAACAGCCGGTCACCGAGTGACTTGGGGGCTTTTTCTCCTTTGGGCCAGCAAAAATAACCACAGCTTCCTGCAGTGTTCGTTCCAGCTGCTGCCCACAGGCCTCTGTAGGGTCTGAGAATAAAACCACAGCCTGCTGCGGGCTCATTCTCTTAGGAACCCTTCTCTAAAAAATGCAACATTTATGAAAGGAGACTGCTATATGATTAGATAAGGCTATTAACACAAATGGAGAACGATCATGCTCAGAATTTCCTTGGCGCTTATGCACTCTCTCTTTCTTTCTCTGTTTTTTTTTTTTGTCCCTATTCTTCATCACTCAGACCGGCCAGGACTGGCAAACGTGTCACATATTGAGTGCCTTCAAGAAAGTATCGTCCATGCTCTGCGGCTCCATCTGCAGGTCAACCACCCAGACAATGCCTTCCTCTTCCCCAAGCTCCTGCAGAAACTGGCTGACCTTCGGCAGGTCATTACAGAGCATGCTCTGTTGGTCCAGGACATAAAGAAGACACAAGACACTTCTCTCCATCCACTGCTTCAGGAGATTTACAAGGATATGTACTGAGTGCTGAACCTTTGAATTGCGAGGGTGTTGCTGGTTGCTGGGCATGAGGTAGCCAATGTCTGGATAATTTCAGACGCTCTATATACGTCAGCAGTGTAGCAAAGGGAATTGAATCATGCTTATGACTTTCAGGACAACTTTTAAACTGAAGCTCTGATGCAAGTTGGATTTGAGAAATTAATCTGGAATCTTGCAAGAGTATGTTCTTGTCTATTATAATGGCTGTCATGACCCGTAGCCTCCAGTGCAGGCTGACTGTATAACACAAAACAGATAAATTCACTGCAGTAATGGGGTTCTTTCACTCAAAAGCAATTTATATAAAGCAGCCAATGCCAAACAATCTCTCTACCATCAAGCTCTTCAAATGAACTTCTTTTATAAGCTTGTACAGCAATGTGGGCCATTCGCAAATATGGTATTAGTAAGTCTATTCTCAGAAATACAAAGTAATTTTCTTGCCATAATAAAATGCTGGAATATGGCTCACACACAAAGCCATCAAAGAATAACCAATACCTCATACTGAATGGAATACAATAACATGTACAGTAGTTTTAGATGTAAAAATGTAAATATGCTCCATGTATGCACTGTAAAGCACTCCACTTCTTGTTAATCAAAAGATGTTACGTATTTATTTTTGAAGATATGAAACCAGTGCCAAAAACGTATTATTATATGGCCAGATATTTCATTTGGTAAGGAAATATGCTCAACTGTTCATCAATAGCATTATGGAACTGCTTAATGGATTTCTAAAGAGAAGTAATGTACGTGAAAAGGGACTATTTTGTTATTATCAGGGAATATTGAACTGTGTAGATACTCAGGGAAAATCAGGCTTGTGGATGTGATTGCTCATCTCAACACTAGGCTACAACAGGTACACTACCCTACTGGCACTTATTTCAATGGAAATAGTTGTGATGTCCTTCTCAGTGGGAACAGATACAGAGGTTTTTAATTGTGCGTAAAGGATACCTTGGTCAAATGAATTAATCTGGTTTAACAGAATACTTATGTCAAGGTGATGATCTGCAATGACAGTTAACTTAGTTTGACTTTGAGATCTGAAAACAAATGTGAATGTATAATATGAAGTAAATTTCACAAATAAATGTAATTGATTCTGTACATCTGCTTAATCAGCACATGCTTTCCATGTGAATTATTTTCTAATACGTCTTTTCAGCAATACATTGTTAGATCACCATGCACAGTCTCTGTAAACTCCCAGGCCATGGTTTAAACCTTACAGACCCTTTAGTTTTTCTTAATTTTACTTTGTGTTTATCAATGTTGCTGATAAGATGTTGATCAGATGCGGATCGGATTAGATTATATATCTTTAAAATAAAGGATCATAGCTTGTGGTGCAAGGCAGAAGTTGAGTCATATTTCTGTCTACTATATTAACATATTTAAATGCTATAAAGTAGAGCGGGAATGACATATTATTTATATATAACAGAATATAATATAAGGATTTTAAACCAGTTCATTGCTGTTCTTAGGTTCATTGTATGTTCATTCTTATGCCTCGTTGTAAGCAAATGCACCATGGGGTGCAAAACTCTAAAGTGATTTCACAGATTCCTGTGAATTTATACATAGGGAATATATAGCTCTGACTACACTGAAACATTTATTCCATGGCTATACCTCAAATATTGAGAATCTAACCATATGTACAGAAAGACATTTCAAGGACAATATTTCTAAGAACAGAAAAGATGTAGGAAAGCAGTGTAGTCAGTTCCATAGACACATGCACTTTCACACACAAATACACTTGCTGAACTCACACACACAGGCATGCACACAAGCATGCACACACATTCATGAAAACACAAATACAAACACATTCAAGGGTCATAAGGACAAAGTGCATTTGTATGTACAGGTACATACGTAAGATTCTTCATGACTAATGGTAAGGAAGGTAGGAGAGATATCAGCAGTCGTTTGAAAAGTGATGCAAGATGAGCTAAAAGCAGCAGGAATAGCAGGAATGACATTTCTGTTCCTGTACCTCTGGTATATTTTGAGACAATGTGCTCAGACAAATAAAAAAATAGAAACGTTGTGCTCAAGAACACCATACCCACAGTGAAGTAAGAATGTGGGAGTATCATATTGGGCTGCTTCAGCACTAATGGCTTTATACGTTAAGGAAATATGAACTGGTTTACATACTGTCTGATATTAAAGGAGAATTTCATCTGAGATTTCACTAATTGTACTAAGAAAGGGAGGAACAAAGATGTTCTTCAAGACATACACAGCAAAAGCTATACAAAACTGGTTTCTAAAATAGTCAAAGTCCCAGCCCATTTCCTGACTTAAATCCCAGGGAACACTTAGTTTGCAACACTTAGACCAGAGATATCCAGTGGCACAGGAAACGTTGTTGGCATAGGGTCAAGAAAAGATTCTATAACATGGCATCAAATCCTGAATGCTAATATCTCACATTCAATGAAGAAGAAGAGGAACACACGAACACACCACACAGTATGAAATTGTTCTCTGCATTTAACCCATTTATCAAGTGATGCAATGGGCAGCCAGTTATGCAGTGCCTTGGCAGCAGAGTGTGTGGGGATGCTCATGGGTACCTCAGTGGTGCCAGTAGTAGTCCTGGTATTCAAAACCACAACCTTCCAATCAGAGGGGGGCAACTCCCTAACCACTGGGCTACAAGCTGCCCCAAAAGTGTTTAGGTCTTAAAACCAGACAATGAAACACAGTCCAAACTAGTGGTGTGTGATACCACAAAATTTGGTATCGATCCGATACCAAGTAAATACAGAGCCAGTATCGCCGATACCAATACCGATAGGATGCTTTTTTTTTTTTTTTCCTTTTTAAAGGTGGATGCATCATCAAATTGCTAAATCTGAATGGATTTGTCTGTCCTTTAAGTGTTTTTGTGATTA
>JBBPDH010000124.1:19820248-19836683 GCA_037974565.1 Clupeocharax schoutedeni
TGTATCTTTTACAACAAGACTGCAGTTCCACACTATCCTGACCATCCTTACCGCTTCTCTTTTAAGATGCATTTATCTAGTGAAAATCTTGTGAAATGTCCCATTTCACTCGATTTTTGAATGAATAAAATGCCTCAAAACATGCTTCAGTAATCTGAAGAGGGCTCCGTATTTTTTCCCCTGGAAACATAACCAAAAGCTTTTTTCAACCTGCTTTTGTCACTGTGTCTTCAGGATAGATTTATGTAAATGACCTTTGTTCTGACTGGCCACCTATTACTGTGCCTCATTCAATAACTGCAGTCTGTCTTCGATAATAACCCTCCAACTCAGCATCATGAATGGACAGGCTTCAAAGCTTGAATAGGTTGTCATATATGTTCATGGTTCTGACATCACAATCATGATAATTTTTTTCCCCTATGTGTAAATGTTTATGTAACATATATTTACCTTGCTTAAAGTGTCAAAGAGGATTTCTCTGTAATGAGGTTGGCCCTTTAAATAAGCTGGTTCCAGGTCCTTTACGTAATTCATATAATTTTACAACTGGCCAAATGAGCCAGCATCTCCAGCACCATGTGATCTGCGAGATTTAAAGCTCAAAAGTACACGTTAGGCTTGAGTGTGACAGGAGCTTTGTTATTCTGAAGAAAACCCCTGACATTTGTGGTCAGTTGCATAAAAAACGCGAATTTTGTCCTTAGGTTTTCCCAATTTACCTTAATCGATCTGTGAAAAAAGTCTCTTCAGGGAAATGTGAAGAGGACATGAAAAATATGTGTCACATAAGTAATTAACTCAAGATGTTTTCTGCAAGATGGAATTTGATTTTGAGAAGGACAATGAGCTATTCTTGGAAAAAGTTGGACCACTCACCATAATACTCGGCTTGTGATTGTGGAGACCTGCGGCCACGACGTTTAAAAAAGTTGGAGGCATCTGATGCTGGCACGAAAACCCTCTTGGATTCTCCTACAGGATGGAATGATTAGAGAAGGAAATGACTATATACAGATATTCTTTCACACATTGTGTGTGTGTGAGAGAGTGTGTGTGCAACTCACCCTTAGGTTCACTCTCTTTTACATCCTTCACTGCTGCACTTTCTACTTCAGTCAGGGCTGGAGGGAGCACAGAAAGAGAGAATGAGTGAAGTTTCAGATTGGAAATATTATTTTAATAATATCTAATATGTCTGCAGGATAGAACAATAGACATTTCAGTACGTTTATGTTCTCTAAGTTTACATTTTGTGCTTATATTAGTCTGCTTTGAGTCTTTTAGGAGACACCACACCTTTAGAGTCCTGGACACACTTCAGTGAACTTTTCATGAAACTACATATGCCTTTCATGACAACTCATATAAACCTACACAAACATTCCAACAACAAAAAGGTTACACTTACAGCATCAGCATTTTTGATGCTTTTCAGAATAAGCTTTTTCAAACATCTATGTAGGTTTATGTCAGGTGTCATATGTAGGTATTATGTTAACTATAGGACCAAAAAAGATTACTCACCAGTTAGGATGAGAATGGTGGGCAGCAGGGTCAGCAGAACAATGTGCATCCAGGCCATGGTTCAGCCAGTGTGAGTGTATTCTGCAGGTAGCACAGCCTCAGCAGTCCTGGGACCTGGTAGAGGGTGCATGAGTGTGTGTAAGGAAAAGAAAGAGGAGGAGAGAGGGAGGGGGCGAGCTGGAATTTCACTAGCCTTGGGGAACACAGGAGGAGCGAGAGAGCAAAAAAAGGAGAGAAATGAAGGCCCACTGATACTAACTTGGCAAGAGGACATCATGGCATGTGTGTGTGTGTAGCTCTTGCTATCATAGTCCAATATAAGCATCTTTCAGTGTGTTTTAATCAGATGACTGAAGTTGAGATGGCAGAAGTTCTGATGGATAATAGATCAGCTGTGTGTGTGTGTGTGTGTGTGTTAATGTGAAGTGGATGCCACATGTAGCTACTCGTCTGTAACAGGATTAACTATGCTGATTTTAACAGCCTGAAAGCGGCACATTCACCTGTCGGCATGACACGCCCACATTCTCTCCTTTATGTGACTGAGATCAGAGATTCCATTAGCGCTGGGCAGTCGGCCCGGGCGGGGTCCCTCGTTAGCCTGATGCTATTTCCATGTGATGATGAAATATGGCTTGTATGCCATTGTCGTCATCACAGGCATCATCTTCGGCCTTCTCAAAAATATGTTATATAGAGCTGTTCTGTTAGTAAGTTAAAGGGACCCTCGTTGATTTGTCTGTATCAAACACTGACAGGGAGTAATTGAGAAATTTGTCTTCTCACAACATGAAACCTATTCAAGTCACATTTACAACAGAAGCGAAGTGCTACGATAGTTATGCAGGGACAATCAGTAGGATTTTGCCACAGAGCAGTACCAAATAAATTGTTCCCAGATGCATATTCCCATTGCAAGAGCATGTGTGGGCCTCTGAGACTATTTTATCTGTTCATTGCAAGGCACTATCTATCCTTACTGACTGCATGCTACAGATGTGTCAGAGACTTACTTAAAAAAAAACGTTATCAAGTCAGTCCTCAAGATCTGTGCCGAACACACATTCTTGTTTTTTTTTTTTTGTCTTCACAGTTAGAAATATGGATGCAAGGGGCAAATGAATCTTGAAACAATGAAAAGTATCCCTCTGTGCATCACCTTCCCAAACCACACACAAAACTTCAGCGAGAGTTTAAATGCAGGACTGAAGGGTACAATATTTTGTGCGGCATCAAGACAGTGGGTCTACGACGACTGCTAGGTTTAAAACGTGGTCTCAATCTTATGCCTGTGTGTGGGTGTGCACTTGTGTGTGGAGGGAATACTCACATAGCTCACTCACGACTTTGCAGCATGCTAGGCACCCAGACTCTGAGGGACGGAAAATATTTTCCTGCCCCAGAGCCAGGGACAGTGAGTGTGTGTGTGCACATCTGTAAATTACATTACTTACATAGACGTATGTATATGACTGATCAGACATAACAGCAATACCACCTGCCTAATATTGGTTAGGTGCTGCCAAAGCAGCATGAGACATGGACTTTGAAAGACCTCTGAAGGTGTGCTGTGGTTTTTGCCACGAATACTTCAGCTGCAGATCTTTTAAAACCTGTGTGTTGCAAGGTGGAGCCTCCTTGGATGAGCCTAGTTCGTCCAGCACATCCCACATGTCCAGAGCTGGATATTAGGAAGGTCGAGTCAACACTTTGAACTCTTTTATCAGCAACCTGATAAAAGAGGGTCCTGCCATTAAGCTGTGCCGTCGCCATTAAGGGGTCTGCAACAGTTTTGGTAGATGTTATGTGTCGAGGTATGGACGCCAGGACCCACTGTTTCTTAGCAGAACACTGCAAAGAACATCACACTGCCTCCACCAGCATGCCTTCTTCCCATAGTGCATCCTGGCACCATTTCTTCCAATGGTAAGAAACACGCACGCACGCACGCACGCACGCACACACTCACACACACAGCTGTGGTGATATAAAACAAATTGGATTCCTCAGATAAGACCACCTTCTTCCATTACTCCAGTATTTCAGGTGCTGTTGGTAGCCCTTCTTAGAGTCTCATATTTTTACATCCACCCGTTTTTCCTGCTTCTAAGACATCAAATTCAGGAACTGACAGTTCACTCGCTGCCTAATACATCCTACCCTTTGACAGGCAATACTGTAATGAAATAATCAATATTATCCACTTAATCTTTAAATGGTCTTAATGCTGTATATGTTATATGGCTATGTGTATTTATATGTTAATATTAATATAGAAAACAGGTTGTGGGTGATAATGCATAGAACAGATGAACTGAGGCAAAAGGACAGAGTGTACTTCTAGACTGTCCAAGCATCTGAAAGCTGTAATGCTTTTGTAGATTTTCCTCTGGGCCTGCTATGTTCATGTCAGTGTAGTTAGTTAACCAACACAATAAATGCCATTGTCGCAATCATTTAACGCCTCATTATAATGCAGAAAAATAAGCATCCCAGGATGCTTTATTATTGAAAACAAGAAGTATTATTCTTGTCCATTCATTTGCTATCAAAAAGTACAGGAAACGATGACATAGATATATCTTACCTTCATATCATTGCCTTATAGGTTTCGAAGGAACGGAAACTGAATTACAGAGAAACTTACTGACTCACAAATGACTCATTTACATTTTTTCTGCTTTTTAAAAAAATCTGTTTGTGATAAAACATATTTTAGATCTTTAAATAGTGGAAACATGTAAAATACATTACAGCATCTGTACATGTACATGTACAGCACATGTATCTCTCTGCCCTAAATGCTTTTAAAATATGATCAGACGTTTTTGGCAAAATCCTTCTGTAATTTTTAAACCACCATAAAACTGCTTGTTAAGCATAAGGTAATGAATTCGTAAGCACTTCAGGTAATAGCTCTCTGTTAGGGTGCACAAAACTCATCTGGTTGCCATCAGCACCGCTGTGCATGACTCTGACTTTGCAAGTTTCTTTACAACTGAGCACTTCACATCACAGCACCACATTTAATTATAGAAGTCTACAAAAATTGGTGTGATCCATTATTGGCATGTCTTAGATGATCTGACCATAAACAAACAACAATAGTGTGTTTGACAATAAATGCAGCGCATGTGCTCAGGCAAATTGCACCCCGTGTCATTATAAGACATTGCCATTGGTTACCATTGGACACTCAGCAAGTAGCAATGATGGTGAAAAAGCTTCCTCGTGCTTTCAGGGACATTAGTAAACAACACTCTATTGGAAAAAGCAACAGCCACCTAGCAAAGACCCTGGTTTATCCCTGGTTTAATTATGAGTGGAAAGTTCATGGAACCACAACTAATCACACCTGGACAGGACTTAATGCTTTCAGATCTGTTTGGAGTAATAAGGGTTACAAACATGATCCCAAGAGAACCATATACACAATGAAGTATGGAGTAAGTTGCATCATGCTATTACTATACTCTGGGACTTTACCCCGAAGGAAACATATTCCAGAGGATATCAGAGAATTTAATCTCATTGGCCACTGGGGAGAAGATGGACGTTTCAACAAGACAACAACCCTGGGCATACCGCAGATTATTTGACTGGTGCTTGCATGGTCTAGTTAATCTCTTGTAGTAACCTAATTACATAGATAACATGAAACTGTCAAAGGCAGCTTTGTACCACAGTACAAAAATTATTAATTTGTTGTTTAGGAATAATTTTTCTTCGTCAGTTTTAATATATTTGTTTATGAATCCTTTCTTCCACATCCAATTGTCCTCAGAACTTGCCCCTAATATCTCTTCCTTTGATTGAGCCACGCTGGACTGAGCAACAGTCATGGCAATTGTTTTTTTCCCCTTCAGTGAAAAACGACTCCAAGATGTTTTCTTTGGTTTGTGGTCTGCGTGAGGTTGAGTGTCCAGGAAACAGTAGTGACTCCAGGTTCCTATGAACCCAAACCCAAAACACACACACACACACATACACACACACACACGCGCTAGTGGCTATAAAGCACGTAAAATCTTGTTCTTTCCGAAAGATGGCTTTCTCAGAGATCTTCTTCTATGCAATAGGTGTCCTACCTCTGCACATGCTTACACACTCACACCTAGGGGCAATTTAGCATCTCCAGTGTCTGTGGACTGTAGTAGGAAACCCACACAGACAGAGGGAAAACATGCAAACTCCACTTAGAAATGTAAAACAAGTGCCAGCCGAAAATCCAACTTTCTTGCAAAAAACTCTTTCATGGAAACACTTCTCCGTCATGGCACGTTTGAAAGGAGGTGGTTGTATAGGTGTTGTACTGATGTTGAAGATACCACTGGTGAATGTGTACAACCACTACACGCCTTGAGATAGTATAAGGGCCCAATTCAAAAATGTCCTTAAATCATTAACTTAATCAAATTCAATTAAAGATACATTCTGAGTGTAAAAAGTGCCTGTCCTTAAAATGCTAAAGTATCGTGGCTTATTTAGTTAAATTAGAAAATTAAACAGTAGCGACGTATTTGGCACATAGTTCGCTTGTAAATACACAAAGTGTCACTGAAAGACTAAGGTTACCATTAATGTACTGCATTTCATGGTGATATTAAATGGGACATAATATTCTGCATTTAAAACTTTTATTTTAATAGGATTAGAGGAAAGACTAATTACAGAATTATTTGCAATGTTTATAATTATTATTGAACAAAATGTAGAAAATTTACATTTTACAATAAGCAACATCCGCTATGTGAAGCAAGGCACCACTGGATGAACATAAAATTATCACAACTCCTCAAAAGGCCAGCACTTTAATGTCAACGTCGACTTGAGAATATACCTCATTCCATTCTGATTCCAGACTACAAGGAAAATAATCTCCTCCATACTTAAAAGGAAGCCATTTCGTCTACAGTTTCTTTAACAAAGCATCACTCCATTTTCCTTGGCAATGATTACAGAAACTTTTTTGAAAGATGCTGCTTGATTCTGATGTAATGCATTCTGGTAGTTCAGAGGATGGCTGAACAACACTTACTCATAACCTGACTGCTTACCTCGCAAAACTCTTATATGTCAGTCACCTCTTGTTCAAACTGCACATCTTTTCTATGTTGAATATTATGCATATTACTCTCGAATATTCTATGAAAAAATTTGTACTGTATTTAGTTGACACTGTATTCAAACTGAGCTAGAGCTAAATGTTGTCAGTGGCTGCTCAGAATTAATATTATAGATAAAAAGAATAGCTATTTCACACTTGTCTGTGTTATTACCCCAGCATTAACATCCCTTCTTTGTTAAATTTATGTCTCAAAGACAACTGCAGCACTACGTACTGTCAATCATTCTTGTAGGCATGCATTCTGATGACTTGAGAGAGAAGGGTCACAGTGATGTCCTCTCTCCCTGGACCAGACGTCCCCTTAAAGCCCAGGTGTCCTGCACACATGGAGCACGCACAAAGTGAGAATACAGGAACAATGCATGAAAAACCAGTAGCAACATGTTGTACGATTACGGCCCAAATACATACCTCAAAAGAAACAGATATATCTGCTCCATATTTATGGGAAGCAAGATCCTTCACCTCATTGCTGATGTTCTCTTGAGTAGTTCCAGTCACATCAATGTAATAACAGTCAGCACTGGCATAGTGACAGGAAATGGCCTGAACACACACACACAGTTTCACTGATTAATACTGAGTGAAATGTCTCGCTTGTGATGAAGTGCATCACAGCACTTTTTCTAGCAGCTCACCAACAAAATGCAATCAGTCTCTTCTATAGGACCATTTATTTACACATTAGTGTGGGATTAAGTGATTGATGAACATCTGTTTGGGTCATTGGTACAACAGTAGAAGAAACACAATGCATAGGGATGACAGCTTTAGGAAAGCACTAGTTTAATCAAGCTTAATATAGTTGATATAGGCCAATTAAAATATGCCTTGATCAGCTCAACATCTCTAGTATAATTACTTGATGAGGAATTCCACTGATTTTTCCGCATTCAATCATAATTTAAAGTCGTTCATGGTGGTTAGATGTGAATTGACTCACTTTAGAGAACTCAACATATTGCTTTACAATAGTGGTAAATGGAACCATGGGTTACCATGTCCAACGCACAAATAAAGAAAATGTGTTTATCCCATTTTTTCACAAAACTAAGGTATTTTAGCAGCATTAAATATTTTAAACATTTGGTTGCCATCACCTTTATTGGAATCAATTCTCAGACTCTTTACATTTCTCTTCGTATCTGAATGACTCTGCTTATTTCTCAAGAATTTAATTACACAAAAAATAAGTGTAGTTTCACTTGCTCCTGCCTAAAAAGTTGAAGAAAAATACTTGTGAAACTAAAAAGCTTGAGTATAAACATTTTGGTCGTTACCTTCCGGAAGCCCTGTGTTTGGTTCATTCCAGAGCCATGGATGAGCAACGGGTGAAAAAACAGCGTGTCTCCTTTCTCCATCTCCACGTGCACTCTGGGATGACTGGGGTCGTAGTTGCGAACACCGTGGTACATCTTGTTTACCCCACCCTAAGTGGAGTTAAGAACAAAGTGAGGGCCGCTACAATTCAGGAGGTACTGCTGAATTCACACAAATTAATGTTATTCATACATCCGCCTTGACGCTAGATGAATCCATCAAACCTCCTCCTGTCCTCTCACCTCCCACTCTGGGTAGTCATGTTCCTGCAGGGTGCCTTTGTGGGTTCCTGGCAGTACCACCAGGCAGCCGTTCTGACGGTTCACCTTCTCCAAGGCAGTCCAGGCACACACGATACGGTCGACTGGCCGAAAGGGGAAGTAGTGCAAGTCCTGGTGCATGGGGTGCCGAGACGTCTTCTTTCCTGAGACATGATATGCATGGATTAAAGTAAAAAAAATCATCTGATTGATTTTTTTTATTTTATTTTGTTGTTTTTTACCAAATGCTCCGTGTCATGGGCCTATACCACCTCGGCCATGCATCAACTTTTAACCCTAGTTGAGATACCACACCATAGCACACACCTGCCATTTTCATCTTGAAAGTAAGGAATTTTTCCCAAGATCCTGACCCAAAATCAGGGAAAATTTAGAGCAGCTTCCCATTTACATTCCTCTGTTAACAGCAAGAAAACGGACTCCAAAAACGGCTGTTTTGTCATTTGTAAAGGAGCACAAGCTCTCCAGCACTCGTGGCACCGGAGCTACTACATAAAGTTCCCGAGCACAGTTTCCCCGTGTCTCTCTCACTCTCTCTCCCTTCTCACACACCAGTGCTCTCTTTACACTACTGGTGCCTTTGTTACACTGATCTGCATCAATCTCATTTTCAACCTTCAGTGTACTCAGTTGATGGAATTCCATCATAGCGACGGAAAACTTAAATCCATGTGATATATTATTAGTGTTTTTTCCCCCCTTTTTCTATTTCAATATCCATATTCAAAGATCCCAATTTAAACATATTTCATACTTTTAGCAATACTGCAACATTTTATTTTCATGTGAGATTCATTACTGGCTGCTTGTCCCCCAGTCCCAATTAAAAAACCTCTGTACTTTTTGTACTTCAAATCCTTTCACATGTATGCATATGTGGGATTACCTGCATCAGGGGGTTTGTTGATGAGCATAGTGTGCATAGCCATGATGTTAGGGCCAGTGAAACATTCCACATACTTCAGAATCTGTGACAAACACAACCAAGATATTATGCATTGCTACTGATATTTCTTCCAAACACTGCTTGTCTCAGCATGCTGGGTATTATCATCAAAATGATGAGGCCATATTTCAAACCTTACAGAATTCCACTTTACAACTGCCTGTTTGTGTGTGTGTGTGTGTGTGTGTGTGTATACATTTCTCAACCTGGGGCAAACTGCAATAACGGAACAGCTCTGGGTCCTCCTGGAAGTCCTGAAGTTTAGACACAGCTTTCTGATCCTGCACAAACTCAGACTTAGCAATGGCCACATCTCTCATCACCACCAAGCCAGGAACTTTCACATTACCTCTGCAGACACGCTCAAATTCTGCCCTGCAAGCACACACAAACAGAAAGTTAATCACAGGATACAATTCTGTTTTACAAATTAGTGATGAAATTCATGGAGCAGTTCAGAGGCAAGAAGACTTTGCTGTCTTTCCATTAAATTCTTTCTACATTTTAGGCATGAGTCATAATTCCCAAATATTAAAACAGGCATTAAATAATAAAAATGTAATTGTTTCTGCTAGTATCATTTAAGAAAATTCTTTTGACTTATTTTGATAGGCATGTTCCACATCAGTACTGCTAGAAGCTGCTGGTTATGCACCTAAAAGTGATGAAGTTTTGTATTTGTGAGTATTTCCATTAAAAGCTTGAGGAATGCTGACCTTTGAAGAATAGCTGAATAGTTCTCAGTCATCATCAAAAGTATTTTTGCTTGAAATGTATGATGGTGGTGATTAAAAGGGGATTTCCGATCAGCCCTACTATTCTTGACATAGTAAATAAATACAGACCCAGGAAAGAGTGTATAACAGAAAGAGAGGGGGTAAATGCTGCCACCTTGTGTTTACTTATTATATTTGTGTTTTTAAGTACTATTTTGTGGAAATATTTTAAATATCAAAATTAACTGTTTTACACAACCAAATATTTTCTTCATTTTCATAATTACAAAAAAACATTGATCCTGGGGGAAATTGCTATGGTATGACTGCAAAGACACATAGAGGCAAGAACAATATAAAATATAAAGTCTAAATAAATCCAATAAAAATCAGTAGAAAAATCTCAATATGCTATATACACTATGCTATATACTGTACTATGAGTTGACCTCATTACGAGCTCTGCTTTGAGTGGACCTCAGCCAAACGTGTGAATAATATTCCCACATGTAGAAATCTGATTAATCTTCTGCAACACCACTGTGAAGTATCAGACTTGCCTAAATGCATTTATGTCCTCTTCAGATACCAGATTTTTGACGAGAATTAAGCCGTTTTCTTCATAAGAGGCTCTCTGTTCTGGACTCAGGACATCTGTGTTAAAGGTGTACCTGCACAAAGGTAGTCATAATCACAGGACTGATAAAGACTCTCATTAAATAATAGAGCACACGACATAACACAGTACCCACAACCATTAATGACTTTAAAGTTTCATAACTTCTACATAATTTGCACTTACCTAAATGTTTGCGGGTGTTGACATGACACTGCCTGTGAGGAGGTGAATGACGAGCGCTTTATTAGAACAGTTTAAGGAGACGTATACATATCATAAATATACATATCATAATAATAACAGCGGTGAGGATTTGCACAAGCAGTTGTAAACATGCTTGTGACAATATGGCTTTAGTTCAACTAGGGGCACTGCATTATTAAAAAAATTTTTTTTAATTAAAAAAAAAAACCTATACTGGACTCAAAAATGTCGTGAAAGCTTTCATATTTAAAACAATTATATGTACGAGATACAGGCGTGCATTTCTAAGTTATAGTTACAACGTCGACTTTTTATACATAACAGGCCTACCCAAGCCTCGGACTGTCGTGAAATTTTTTACATCGCAGCATCAACCCACACGCAGATAGATACGCGTTCAATGCTCGCTGCGGGAGTAGCAGTGTAAGCTAACAGAGAAAGGATACTACAGCAGTGGTGGAGCGGTCCAGATGGTTCAGGACGATTCTCAGTCTATCCGCAGCTCTTCCAGGCATCTTAAACAGGCAGAAGAAGAAGGAGGAAAAGAAAAAGAAGTGCTTTTTGTTGAAAGCCGATGCCCCGACCGTGCTGAATTTGCCTCTGTGTCTCTGTAGCGAAGCTGGACCGGCTATGTATATTAGCTACGAGGTCAAAGTACTGAGCACACACTCGGTGACACATTTACACACATTACATAACATAGATTATATATGTCAGTATCACAGTTCATCTTCAACTTTTTTCAATCATAAATATCTAATGAGATTCATGAGCTTTCATGAACATACACTCTATGGACAAAAATATTGGGACGCCTGACCATTACCAACAGGGACCAACAGGGCTGGATTTAAACTCATACAGAAATAAACAGTTCAGATTCATCTGTTTTACACATTTGTCAGAGCAAAATGGCGAACTTTACTGGAAAATAAATATCAAGACTTTCAATGAAATTTAATGTAAAAGTGAAAATTACATGGAAAATATTGGATATGGCACTAGCTCACAATTCACGTACATGTTTAGACAGACTAATTTCAGTTTCAGTCTCAGAGAACAGCAGTAAAAGTTATATATATTATGCAAACAGGCCTAAATATCTGAGGCACACAGTTTCATAACTCTTCCATTTTGTAACTCTTCCACTGTTAATAATGTGGTTTTACACAGTCATGTATGAGTAATTTATTTATTTATTTAAAATGCTCAAATTAATAACATGGGCTAAAAAAGTCGAGTGCTTTAAGAAATCTAAAGACATACACATTTTCTACATTATAAAAGTTTTATGCTGAGAACTCTTTTGCTTCAGTACATATTTGACACAGAAGGTTATTTGTTTTCCCACATCAAAATGATAAAAATTCCTGAAATGTGATGCTGTAAGTTTGTAAGCTTTTACACACGTTTACACAAATGATTAATCACAAACACTTGACTATTAGTAAACATAATTAGGTGAGTCCTTGAGTAAAGTTTTCCCTAAATAACAAGCGCCCTTTGCAAGTGTATTTTTCTTTGTTGGAAATGGCGCTGTAAAAATAAAGACAAAGGAACATTCTGCTGATGAGAGTTAAGCCTTGTTGGACAGAAAGTGGAAGGTTCGTCACAGCAGCCAGACTCTCACTAGCAGGGGCGGACTGGCAATCTGTACGTTCTGGAAAAGTCCAGAACGGCCATCCAGTCCACGACTGTCGGTCGTCTTTCTCCTTAACTGAGAAATCAGCTGACAACAGTAGAGGGCGCTAATACGATCGTTTATCAGGTGTAAAATCCTTTTAAAGCCAACGCAGACCTCTGCACACATAATCAGGACTCAACGACGTATCTTAAAACTAAGCATCAGAACAAAATATTGGCTAATAAGAGAGACTACTAAAAATCCAGACTAAAAAAATCTCACTCTTAGAAGCCTGCAATATACTGGCTGAAACTATAGTGAAGGTGCATGGGTCCACAATTTAAAAAAAAAATAGGTATTTTGGCAAGACTTTAAAAAATGTGTGGCATAAAACTGCACATACACCACTTTTCATCTGCAGCGACTCAGAATCTTGTTAGGATTTGAAAGGAAAATACTTTATTCTCTCACATTACATTTACATTAGTACTGTTACAGCTTCTATTATTCACCTTGTGTTGCATCCACTTGTGTAGTTGTGTGGTGTTTTGTTTTTATACTTTGTGGCATTTTGTTTTTGTTCTTCATGGTATTCTGTTTTCATTCTTTGTGGTGTTTCTATTTATTTATTTATTTTAAGTTACCCCGGTCCTAAAAGAATGTTGAAACGACAATAAACACCTAATTGACTTAACCCTAACCATACAACCAAAGTGACAGTGGATTGGCCCAAAAAACAGAAAGGTGAATTATTGGAATGGTCAAGTCAAAGCCCTGATATTCACTCTACCGAGAATCGGTGACACTATTTGAAAAGCGCTGTCCAGAGGCTCTGTCTCACCAACCTAGAGGATCTTCATAAATTCTGCCAAGAAGAATGGGGACAAATCACTCCTGACAAATGTGCAAAAGTGGTATATACTTACCTCAAAAGATTTATAGCTGTGATTGTAGCAAAAGCACACTCTGTTTTGACTTTGGAAATGTATCTTAAAGCAAAAGAGTTCGCATTACTTAAAAGGAGACCAAATACTTTGCAAGCCACTGTATGTATGTTCACCTATTGCTTACAATATCCTACTCAATCAGTGTAATTCACTGCACCAGGATTTACCCCAGGAATAATCGAAAAAGAAGAGAAGACAGTGCAGACTTAATCTTGTCTTTAGTAAGGTAATAGAACTTCTTATACCTCCTGTGACTCTGACATTTCCAGTATATGCAATGACTGCATCAAATCACATGATAATCTGCAAAAAGAGAAAGCACAAACTATAGCAACCATGGGGTCAGGTGAGCACTAGAAGACTTCCTTTTTCTTTTTGCTTTCAGTTTTGTATTTGAACAAGCTTATTTTTATGCTTGAATACCCCTGAACTCTTGATATGAATTTAGTAGGCAATTTAACATGTTTTTAAATGTAATTACAATTAAAACAAAAAGATTACTTAAATTGTATTGCATATGTTGTCTAGTAGCATCTTTACAGAAATACATGTCCATAATGCATATGTTGAGGTCAGCCCATTCATTAAAACTCCCTAAGATCATGAGGAAGAAACCTTGAGAGGAACAAAGATTCAAAATGAAAAGTAACTGTGCTCTGGTCAATAATGTATTACAAAGGAGAGGCAAATTATTAGGAACTGAAGTTTTAGCAAAAAAATGCAGTTTGAAGCACTAAGAGAAATCGGTGTGTGCAAACAATACATGGCGCACTAAACTACAGTGAATCTTGTAGACTCTTCGCATCTCATTTTCTGCTGTTCACAAACTGGTCACGGCCGTCCTGTATTCCAAGTCATCCCCACCCTTGATACATCCGATTACTATTGCCAGAATGGAGTCTGCGTAATTCTCTCCTCACTCCCTCACTGCCTCTTGACTGTGGATTGCTGCCTCTTGACCAGTGGTAGGTAGGTGGTGGTCCAATCTGCTCAGAGGAGGGATGGCTGTGCAGCTGTATGCCCCTTTGACATTAGCATACAGCAAATCCCCCCACCCCTTTCTACGTCTTAATATCCATGAAAATTACTAACAGAGTTGAAGACCAGATAGAGTCCTCCAAGAGGCTCACCATTTATGTTATGTGGTGATGGCACATGGGTGGAAGATTGGGGCAGATGCCCCTGTAAATGAACCAGGCCAGTTGAAAGCAGCAATCTGACCTGCACCCTCCCTGGCAAAATGGGTCACAATTCATTTACATTTTTTCTTGTTTTACAATGTTCAAAGGACCCCTTGTGGGCTCATATTTAAGAGTTTGTGAGTTTTTAAGTTTATTTCACAATTTATCTTCACCGTTTCACTATACTTTGAATGTAGTGTAGTGACATCCCTAATAAGGGTGGCTCAAGTTATTCAAATAGTTTTCATAAACCCTAAAATACATTGTTTTTCAGACATTGTGGCAAACACAATTTCAGCATTCCACTGCACCTTCTTTTAAAGCTGTTCCTCAGCACAGGGAGCTCTCACAGGCCATTCTGGCACCAGACACATAAATTAAATACTTTAAGTTCATTTAATACAGAAACAGAATGTGGTCCGAAAATAACAAGACTAATTTAAAAGCAAAATATTTAAAATAACAAGCCGCATTAGATTTCCATGCGTTTGGTTGATGAAGGAGACATTTGTAAAATGTTCAGTTTTATTTATTTGAAACATTCGGATGATTCCAGCAACAAGGTGAAAAATTGTGAAAATGTTTGAGTTTGGGTGAATACCAATTCATTAATGTAGGTACTCATTAGAGAACTACAGTATAAACATGATCTCAACCCCTGGTTTTAGGCATTGTTTAACTCAAGAAGTGGCAAAGAAGTCATGCTCATTCTGCATTTGCATGCGGAAGATAGCGTTGGCCTTCTGCACTTTGTCTGTTGTGTTGATGTACTTGTTAATAATGACTTTATAATTCTTTTCACTGTGATCTCCCATGTTGTCTGTTTTCCATGTGTAGTAGGCGTTGGTTTTAGGGATGTTCAAATTATTAGCCAGCCAGGGCCAGAGTCTGGCACAGGGCAGGAGAGCCACAGCGAAGTAGATAGGATCATTCTTGGACTTCATCACTGCTCTGTAGTCATACAGGTACTTCTGCATGGCTGGTGTGGGTTTGATAGGAAGTGCACGCTGCAGCCAAACACAATTATGTTATACATTTTTGAGAAAAACGAAAACCCCCATACATTTCTGCAAGAATGTTACTAGTTTCAGCTCTTACCTTCAGAAAATACAGATTGAGAAGCGAGTCAGCGAAGTTCTTATAACTCTTGTATCTGTTTGTCATGAAAGCCCAGATGTCTTCTGGCTCTTTGACCTTCTGGCTCATCACTCTCAGCATCTCAGTCACCTTCAGCAGGTAGTTGATGTCCTGCAGGGTGAAGTTGACGTAGCTTTCAGCCTGCAGACTGCCGCTCTGCATTTGCTGCAGAAAGTCAGTATAAAGCGTCTTGTTGGCAACGTCTATGTTTTTATCCCAGAGATTCTCATAGACATCATCCTGTTGCTTGGATGCTAAACTGCAGCTACAGTGCGACAAGAACAGACAAATCAGTATTTTAGACAATCATGTATGAATAGTTCAGATTTTATTGTACAGTATTCACTAATGGCTTTCACACATTACATTTCAAAACTATGCTGCAAATAATATTTTAGCTATTAATTGCTGAAGTGTAGACATTAGACACTAAGGGTCAGTTTCCCAGACAGGGATTAAGCCTAGTCTTGGACTACCCTTTCCTTTTCAAAGGAAAAGCTCCATTCACAGAACTACTTAATCCAGGACTAGGCTTAATCCCTGTCCAGGAAACCAACCTTATTTGTTTGAATTTTTAAACATTAATTACTGAGATTACTGACTGCTTGTTGAAAGACTACCATGAGATACTTTCTCTATAATTGCTTATTCTATAAAATATTTTTTTATTCTAAAAAGTTTAATTTGTTTCCAAAAAAAGAATGTCCCTCTGTTTTTGTACATCTTAAAGACACAACTGTTCCAATGTTCATAGTACTTTCAATATATATTACTTGGAAAACAAACTTTTTAAAGGATAAAGATG
>JBBPDH010000124.1:19869842-19883091 GCA_037974565.1 Clupeocharax schoutedeni
AAGAAATGTGTCTTGAGTCTACTTTTAAACTGGGGAACTGTGTCTGAGCCTCGAACACTGACTGGAAGACTATTCCAGTTTAGCATTGTTTATGTATTGACTGAAAAATCAACATGCATCCCACTCCATGGTTAGCCTAGTAGGTAAACTGCTCTCTCACTACATGTTGATGATATTTAGCAGTAATAATTGAATTTAAGTTTGGCTTTAATGATATAGAAATGATTGTTTGTTTGTTTACCGTGTCATGGATCATTTCATTGATATGACTTTGTTGGTGTTGTTCAGCTGTGATGACTGTGTCTGACCGTCATCCTGAATGTCTAGAACCACAGCTGCATTTAGAAGTTGTGAATTATGAAGCCCAAAAGGTTGCAGTTATTGTCATAATTTGCCTCCAGCTTGCATTGGATGCTGTTCTGTCATATACCCCTTTTCCACTACACTGTTGCTGGTGCCAGGAGGTTCTGGTGCTCGGCTGCTGCTGAACCGGAAACCAGTTTTTGTCAAGTCTCAAGTCTTTGTGCTCGAGTCCGAGTCAAGTCTCAAGTCTTTGTGCTCGAGTCCGAGTCAAGTCTCAAGTCTTTGAGTGGCAAACGTTTACAAACTTCGACTCTAAATGTTAGATTTTTGAGCTGTTGTTTAGAAGATATGCAAATCGGCCACGGAGGATATGCCTTAAATGATCTTAAATCTAAATATTAAATATGAAAAATACATCTCCACCCTAAATGTGAATGTCACCCTAAATGTCTCAGACTCGAGTCCCCATCTCTGCTAAACAGAAACAAACATGGCCGAGCTTAGTTCCTGCTTGCTGGTTATTCTTTTATTGGTTGCTGGTTATTCTGGGCTTGTTTTAGGACACCAGCACCAATTTTTTTTCTGTGGAAAAACGCTGCAGTGGTTCCAAAATGTGGAAATGGCACGGGAACCAGTGTAGTGGAAAAGGGGTAATAGTGTACAAGTGTCTTATTATTTCTGTAATAGTCATTGTGCTTTACCCACATATACACGCCACTTATACTGACTTTTTTTTTTTTTTTTTGCAGAGCCCATAGTGAGAAATGGCCGACCGCCCACGTCTCACAGTATGCACTCATTCCTGCACCAGTACACAGGCTCCTTCAAGAAGCCTCCTCTGCGCCGGCCTCACAGCGTCATCGGAGGCAGCCTGGGCTCCTTCATGGCTATGCCTCGCAACGGCAGCAGACTGGGTAGGTGAATAATGCAACCTTATCTTCGCTCAGTCAGGAAGGCCATGGCAATGGACAAACTTATCTGTTGTCTTTGTATTGTGTATAATGTACTTGGGGTTTGTCAGTGTTGCATTTTTTGTTATAGCATTTGTACAAGTAACTTTTATGTACTGGATTCAAACGTAAGATCAATATCAAGATCTGTCATCCAAATTCTGTAAGGTACTGCACAACATTCTTAGGCAATCATAGGAATCAAAACCCATGTGAAAAACCGACCTCTTATTTTGCGGTTACAATTTCTGTAGTCCACAGTAGGAAGCATAGAAAGATTACCGTAGCTGTGCAAAAGCTACCACAAACTTTTTTTGTGGTTTTATAAATGTAGCACATTTATCAGCTTACTAACTCTTCACAAACTCGCTGTTTTCAAGATAAAAGTACAAAGGAGCTAGGGGAAATAAAATGTATGACCAGGATTAGTAACAATAGCTGTGCTGAAAACTAACCATTAGCGTTTATCTGATGAATTTGGAGGTTGGCTGCCTTTCTGGTGGTGAATTTTACGTCATTTCACCTGCTTTGGATTTGCCTTATAGGCCTTCATTTTATATAATACACAAAAAGTAAGATGCTGGCTAACACTTCGTTTACACTGCATGTTGTAGCATGTAGCCTTTAGAGTTCTATGTGTGTTCTTGTCTATTTGTTCGTAATAGCTTATAAATTCAAATGGCAAATTTCTCTGAACTCTCTAGTATTGATTGACACAAGTAAATCAGCACTGCCCAAATGCACAAAGCTATTTTTCATTTTTATATGGCTTTTGCACCATACAAGCAATGAATTAAAATTATGTTCTACCAGCACTTTGGTGAATTGTTCATGAACCCAATAAATAGAACACAGGAAATAGGACAAGACCAGTAGAAATGAATGAGGTGGCAGGTGTCAGGCAAACAGCTCTCCTTTACCTTGTGTGTCTGTGGCTGTAGAGGTGTTTTGTCTGCTCGTGGAAGTGTTCGTGTGGAGTGAGCATGCACATGCTGGCAGGAAGTGAGTCAAAAGAAGGTTGCTAAGGAGGTGAAGCAGCGGGAAGTGTGTGTCATTGCTCTGACAGTTCCGTCCTGCTGCTTGTAATGTGTGTTGGTGTGTGGTTCCCATACCCGCAGACATTATTTGCCCGAGACACACACACACACACACACACACACACACACACACACGTCCAGACATGCTTGTCTTCCATGCACACACATTCTCTCATCTGTCACTGTTGACGTCAGACACTAAGAGTGTGCGTGCGCACACGCATGTTTGATAGTGAGGTCTGTGTGTGTATAAAGAGGTGTGTGTAATTCTTCCTATGCTGAATACATGTGACAAATCCATGTGGCAGTGCACGACTGAAGGCTGTGGATGATTAGTAGAATAAAATCAGGTTCTCACTTGGGTGAGTTCCGGCCATGAGTTTGACCCACTTTCACTTCAGCAGTACTTTCCATGCTCTTGAGTAAGTGCAGCAGTGTCTGTGCACTCCTTGTACTTCTAGAGAGACCAGAAAAGAGGACGAGGAGGAGCTTTGGAGAGCTTCTTACAGATGATGGGCAGAGAAAATGAAAGAACGCGCTGGGACGATGTGACGGTGATGGAATGTTGACAGAGGGAGAGAGAGGATGGGAGGGAGAAAGAAAGACGTGTTGAAAGATTAAGAACGTCTCCAGAGATTTGACACAGCAGCTCATTACCTCTCAGCAGGGCCATACCAAGTGGTCAGAATTTGTGGGGGAGGCCATCTAGGAATCCCCAGAAAATGATTCTTTTTTGCTGTTTTATAAAATGAATCATAGGGCACTAGTCTAAATGTATGTGAAGAGATACCATGTCTCAATGGTGCTTAAAGCAGCCTGTTATATTATCACAGCTGTAAATCCA
Source organism: Clupeocharax schoutedeni (assembly GCA_037974565.1). NCBI lineage: Eukaryota > Metazoa > Chordata > Actinopteri > Characiformes > Alestidae > Clupeocharax > Clupeocharax schoutedeni. The sequence continues at coordinate 19,872,977 of JBBPDH010000124.1, forward strand.
TCCTGTCCTCACTCATGTTGCTTCAGCACCTTCGGTAAGCCATGCTTGAGTCCAAGTCAGATGCTTTAGGCCATCTACACTGGAAACAACCGTTTGTCTGTACGTCATGCTATACTTGATCTAACCTAATAGAATTCTATTATACAGTATTGCTGTATTAACTTACTTGTGGAGTTGTGTTGATAATTGTTTTCTTTTTTGAGCTTTTAATTGATGTAATTAAGACACACCAAATTAGCCAAATATTTTACAGCCTGTCAAATAGAAATGGGTCACAGTCGTCCGTTCCCCCATTCACACATTCTGGGATTCAACCCTTTCTCTGTGATTGGCTGCATTGATGTGGCTGTGCAGAAATGTTATTCAAACAGTTCCCCATTGAAATGGCTGCATTTATGCTCTTTTCTCATCTCCTTTCCTTTCCTCTACTGCCATCTCCTCCCTTCCCCTCTGGGGGTAATAGGAGAGGAGCAAAGGGCAGCTGGATGCTGTAATTATTAGCCCTTAGGTTAGACACTTTTTACTTCCTCAGTCAGATGAAAGCTTGGGCATGTTTTGGTGTTGGGGGTGCAGAGAGCCTCTCCTTAAAACAGCCCTCTATAAAACTACATCCCAGGATTACAGCGACCACACCTTTCACTCTCAGTTAGTGTGTGATACCGCTTTCACATCACCCCTGTAATTTGAGCTCATTTTGTGCGAAGCGTGCAGATCAATGGGGGTGGGGGGGACAGGATTTTGTTAAACATTTGTGTAATTATATTTATTTTTATAGTATGGGCATAGTGCATGACAAGTGATGACATTCTCTATGGTCTTGTTATATTATTTCAGTGATAAAAATGATTATTTACTCATTCATCATTTATCATTATAAATGTTTTAGCCACAGCAGCTTGGGAGATTCCTGATTCCTGATTGTGAGCTGATATGCTGTTTGTGATAGTCTGAAGAAAAACAATCATTGGGTTTTTCTTACTGTGCCTCCTGCCTTGCTTGTACAATGTCTTCTAATTTGCTTTGCTGAAATACATGTATATATATAAACATGGTTTTTGTTGTTTAATTATAGTTATTTATTAGAAAATAATCATGGATCTTATCTCATATCATGAACGTATTCCTAATACCCTGATTACATCATGACTTGTCCTGTTGGTCAGCTCTGATAAGCACGATCATACTTTTATGTAAGAGAAAGAGGGTTTAAGGAGATAAACACCTCATGCAAGAGCATGCACAAACACACACACACACACACACGCACACACCAAAGTTAAATCCTTCCTCTTATAGTGTTTCCTGCACACAGATTATGTTCCTATGAATAGTTTTAATGCATGGTGTATATGCCAGTTAGAGCATCAGTATTATAGTAATGTTGCACAGGAGTTAAAAAAAAAAAACCCTAACCCAACACTCCTCCTGCTCATACATTTCAATGAATGCATATGTGTGAGTTGTCCACATTTGAATGTGTGTTTCTGTAATATTGAGGGATGAATAAGGTCTTTCACTGAATTGGAGAGGTTAGGGAGGAAGTACCTGTGCTTTTTTCCCCACCCACCCACACACACACACACACACACACACACACAAACACTTACTCAGAACAGGCTGCAAAACCTGTTCAAGAGATACCTAGAAAGTAATAGCCTGTTAAAACTCTGATGGGCTAAAATAAAGGCTGAAGTTGTAATAACATCTTATATAACAGATATGATTAAATCAAAATATATGTTTTTCATATTTATGGATTAGAACTTTAAGCAGTAATTTGGTGAGCAACTGATAGCCATACCCAGTGCACATATGTCTTTTATGCTCTTTTGAATGTGGAGTTCTGTGTGAATGTAGGTGTTCCTTTGATTAAATTGTAATTCTACATTCTTTCTATGTGCAGATATAGTCCACGAGAATTTAAAGATGGGATCAGATGGTGAAAGTGACCAGGCATCAGGAACGTCTTCGGATGAGGTGCAGTCACCCACTGGGGTCTGCCTCAGGACTAGGACACATCGTCGCATTTCCATGGAGGTGAGTGTGGCTAGGACTTAATTGGTTATGTCTGTCTGGTGCACACATGTACTCCAAATCAGAACAACACCAACAGAATTGCATAGGCAGATAGATCTTTGTGGCGCATTTGAGGAATGGTGACGGGCAGCTTCTTTTTAAAGTTTTAATTAATTTAATGAGAAAAGCATCAGCACTGATCCTCTTTAGAAAACAAGAGTACAACAGACTGAGGACCACTAACTCCGTGCTGTCTGTTTAAAACTCAGATTCTGCTGTCTCTGTATTATCTGAAAATGTTTCATCTGTGTAAGCAGAAACAGCTTCTGTGCGTGTGCATGTGTTTGTGTGTGTTTTCCTGAAAATCCACAGATTGAGTAGAGATGTCACAGTTGACTGCCTTATTTTTAGCTTTCGTGTGGTAGAGGGATTTCTACGGTTTAAACATACTGTCCATAGTAAAGCCTTTATAGCTTTTTTTGTTAGGTTCTGATCTCCCTGTTTTTCTCACTCTTCCTCTGCTTTTCTTCAAGAATAAGAAATCCTTTTTCTCAGGAATAGACACCAGTGTCACGATTTTTGATGTGGGTTTGTGTAGTGTAAAACAAGGGTTTTTTATACATAACATTTTGGCACTTCTTCCTTGTGTTTCTTTGTGGTCATCCTGCCACTTATTTCTTTACATACACACACAGTACACTAAACACACTTTTACCTTTGACATTCCAGAAGATTGAAAGCCCTAAATTTATTTGCACAGTCTAGCATTGCATGACAGACTGCAGCTCATCTTACTGAAGAGCGTTACTACTGGTTGCTTCAGTTGACCCTTCAGTCATTTTTGCCCTCTGCTGTTTAGATAGAGTAACTGCAGCCTCTGCCTATAGTTTATCAAGAGTCAGGTATATAAGCATATTCCTGAAAGTAAGTCAGACAGGAACTTTATTCAGTTGACTTTTATTTCCCTTGTAATGAAGCCATAGTCACCAGTCCCAGCTTATTGTTTATCGTGAGATATAAATGACTGATTAGAAATATGTGAGGATTGATGAGGAACCAGGCTGCTAATGGAGGAAAGAAGTGGCATGGACTAGTTCAGAGTCCAGAAAATGTATCTCTGATCCAAGTATATGTGTGTGTGCTCAGGACCTGAATAAGCGCCTATCTCTACCTGCTGATATTCGAATTCCTGATGGATACCTGGAGAAACTGCAGCTGAGCAGCCCTCCCTTCGACCAGCCTCTCAGCCGCCGGTCACGCAGGGCCTCGCTGGTGAGTATGAGTGTGTGTGTGGTGGTGTGTGCATGAACAGGAAATCATGTGCACCTGAATGTGCACCATAGCCTGAAAGCATCACCATTGGCTTGCAGCCAACATAGTCTTAGTATCATTCTGTTTACACTCAAGCTGAAAGTTTCCATTCTCTCTAATAATTTACACAGTCTGTTTTTTCCTACCATGCACAGACAAAAGTGGTCCAGCGAGCTTTTAGTAGTGTTCCTTAGAGATTTGGCTCATTGTAAACTGAGGGTGTATTATGCTAGTATTGAAATGAGCTGAATATAAAGTAAGAGATTAACTACTATGGATTACTGGGTCACTACTATGAAGGCACTATATCAGATATGTTATGTAGGGTAGAATGAAGCCACTGAGAGGGCAGTGGAGGGGTTAAAGATCATTAGAATGGTAAACCATGTGATCAGGTTTAACATGCACTTTATAGGGTCAGAATATTAGTAGTGTTGTTGACTTCGTATAAATATGAAACAATCAAGAAACTAATAATATGATAATAAGAAGAGTTTTAATTACATTAGATTTTTATGTTTGTTTCCTGTCCACTCCCTGTAATTTAACACAATTCAGCAGAAAAAGTAGCTTAGCAACTTAGACTGGGTGGTATCTGTCAGAACAAATCTCTTCATTGACATAAGAGGTCATGATTCGGCATGCTACGTCTTTGAAAGGGTTTATGTCAGACAAGTGGTACGACTATGAGTCATACATCCATTAACTTGAAGTGGCACTTGATTTTCTTTGTATCTGTGTTTCCCCTGTGTGGTGTTGTAGTTTCCCTGACAGTAAAGGCTGGTTTTCCCATCATAAGGCACTATCCTTCCACAGTCTGTAGCTGTTAAATTATTTGATATTAAAAAGTGTTCACATTCATTGATTCTTCTGTAATTAGGTGCAAGTTTGCTTGAATGTTTAGATTGCCCTACTTCTCTTAAAAAGGCATCAAAGACAAACTCTTTTACTCTAGTGTTCAAAGGATTCCACCAAAATAATGTTTTTCCAGGTGGATGTGTGCATGTATAAAATGTTTTAAATCCCATGCTACTCTACAGCTTTGTCATTCTGGACATCTAATGTTTTACAGCTCCCTACAAATCAGTTGAAACGTGTCATCGGAGCCATAGATTGCGTAATGTTTTGCAAAATCTGTAAAAGGTTCAGAAAGAAGTTTTAAGAAAATTTGCACCCAGATTGCTTTCCCTAAGCAACATATATCTGTGATTAATGAGATCATGAAAAGATCATCTAAGAGTCAAATGTTAACAACAAAAACTGCTAAAGAATTTTCAGTCTCTTTTTCTTTTTTTCAATCCATAGTTGTCTATCATGTTCAAGAATATGATCCAGTGGGGAGTACAATATAGTGGCTGCAGCATGGCCAAGGATTTAACTTGTGTTCTCCCTATGAAAAGGCTACCCCTTAGACTAGTGAACCAGCACCTTCTTCTGTATAGTGTTGTATTTTGTTAATGCACAGGGAGTCAGGAATGATGTGTGAGTGTGCGTATACGTGCGTATATAAAAAGAGTTAGTGACTTTAAAATTGGTTTCACTTTAATCTAATTATTTAGCCTGTACTCCAAGTTGCTCCCCCATAATAATGAAATGTACTGCCTCTGAGAAAAAGTAGGTCAGGATACTCAGATATATCTAAAACTGGGAACGTATGTTAACTTGCCTGATTTAAATGAAAATGCTTATTATCTTCAGAGAGTCTTTCAGTTTTTGAGTTGTTACTGTTTCTGCCTGCATTGCAAATTCCTGCACAGTGGTCCAGTATCATCTTTGAAATCACCTGTACTCAATAACTTGCTTGCATTCCTTGGAGTGCTTCAGGGCTCAGGGTTTTTGTACATTTCCTTTGTACTTCACAATAAAATTCTCAAAGGCTGTGGAGGACCGCCAGTGGTCTCATTAATATTCATACTGCCTATTGTGCCCCCGCATCTTCACCCGTTTTGAAATGGAGCATTGTTAGGTGGTGCATTCTAATTTGTTGGGGTGTAAAAAGGAGGAGTGGCCTGACGAACCACAGCCAGAACCAGAATTTTTTTTCGGTAAGGGCTGTTAAAACATCAGAACTTTGGATCCAGTGCCAAGCATTGTATTGCAATTAACAACACCTAAACAATGCTTTGGTTAAAAAAAGTGATTCTCTTGTCATTGTCTGGTCTGAGCATATATTGAACCAAACAGCTTAGCGTGTTTTAAATTCAGAATGCAGTGCTGAAATAATAAACATTTTAAAGTATTGAAATCAACATTATTTGTCTATTATTTTGTAGAATGAAAGCATTGCATTCAGTACTGAAAATTAAATGTTTCTTGGTTTGGGCTTCTAGTTATACAAAAAAAAACCCACTTTTTGGTTTGAAACAATTACATCACTTAAAGATTAATTAACATGTAAAAGTCCTTCACACTCATGAGTATCCAAATAATCACCCACTAAAAAGGTTCTATTGGAGAACAAAAATTGATCTTCTATAGCTTTGTTCCAGAGAACGCTTTTAGGGAATAACTAGAGGTAATACAATTTTTTAAATTAAAATACTAAAGAAAAGATGACGGGCAAATACCCAATACACAGTCTTAAAATCGTTATTTGAGAAGTTCTCTGAAGAACCCTTATTAACTGGTTGATGTGGTAAATACTGGGACTCTCAGTCTTCTATAAATTTCTCCCACGGCTCTTCGTTTGGGCCTTTACCACCAGTGTGAAAGAGAGCAGCATGTTCTTGAGCAGCGTAGCCCCTAAACAGGCTCTCTCATGCTGTTCTTTGTGTACCTAACAGGTTTTGCATGTGAAAAGCTCCCTACTCTGGTGTCTGCGTTTTCTTGGCGTCCATTGTTCTTGGCCGTCATTCGTCTCTGTCGTTCCCACCCCCCACACACACCTCCCAAGTGCGTATATGTTCATGTGAGAAACAGAGGAAGAAGTGTGCGTCTGTGCATGTTTGCGTTCTAGCACCCCCTGGTGCCGTCTTCTTTTGGAAAGCGTGTGTATGATTAATGCCTCTGTCATGGAAGTGGAATTGTATGCAGATATCAGCCACTGAACACCCTCTAAAACATGTGTCTGTATGTGATATGCTCTGTTCAGTGTGTGCAGGCCTGTTCATCAGGATCTGCAGCTATTTTTCGATTCTGATGAACACTCTCTCGCTCTCTCTGCAGTCAGAAATAGGGTTTGGGAAACTGGAGACCTACATCAAACTGGACAAGCTTGGAGAGGTAAAAAAATCAATATGAATTTCAACTAGGACTGTCAAAATTAAAACATCGCAAAGGAAACGTGGCATATATACTCATTGGCTACACCGCTGGTTTCTCTGTATAGTTTAAATGAAAATGGGAAAGTTGCTCAACTGAAAGTAATAAATATATTCACATGAAGCTTTATTGTCTGTTCATGTAACGTAAAGAACTTCGGTAGTGTGAAAATATTACATGACCTGAAACTAATTCCGCTGCAGTCTGTGAAAAACCACTATCTGGCTTAAGAGACTATTTCAGTGTGTAATTTTTCTTAAGTTTAAGCAGGCAAGAAGAATGCTATTGATTGTACTTACTTCTAACTAGTTAGTTTAGTCTTTGACACCCCTATTTTGAATGTACACACTTCACTGAACTAAATATCTCTCCATGAAGTGCAGTTCTTGAACTGCATGTCTTTAGAATCCTAACATACTCTCTGTACTTGTTAGCTTACTGTGATGCGATGAGTTAAAATGTGTCTCTGTTTTAAGGGGACATACGCCACAGTTTTCAAAGGCCGGAGCAAACTGACGGACAACCTTGTGGCTTTAAAAGAGATCCGATTAGAGCATGAGGAAGGGGCACCATGCACAGCCATTAGAGAGGGTAACAACTTCCCTGCCTTTGTCCCTTACATTCTCTCTGTTTTGCTTAGCGTGATAAATTTGTTTTTAAGAAGCTTGGATTTGTCATTATGTGCTTTAGACCTTTAAGAAACACAGTCAGAAGCATATGCCCACATTTGTGTAGTTTATCAGCTGCACTTGTGTATTCAGGCTGTTGGCCAATAAATGCACCAGTTGTACAAACTGTGATTGTTTACCTTTCATTCATTATCATGGATACTTGTCACATAACGTTTAGTACTGTTGATATGGTCACATGCACATCATTTGTGTGAACATTTTTCTTTCCTTCTGTCACAGTGTCGTTACTGAAGGACCTGAAGCATGCCAACATTGTTACTCTTCACGACATTGTCCACACAGACAAATCCCTCACCCTTGTCTTTGAGTACCTGGTGAGAAAGCTCTTAACCTTCCATTCTTGATCCTTCCAAGCATGTTTGTGTAAAGAGCTATCTTGTCTTACAAATGCCCTTGTGTTCTGCAGGATAAAGACCTGAAGCAGTACATGGATGACTGTGGGAACATCATGAGCATGCACAATGTGAAGGTGCACACACACACACACACACACACACAGATCGCTACCATTTAATCTAATCATTTTGGTGAATAATAGAACTGGCGGTTTAATAAACTTGTGTGTGTTTTTGTTTGATTTCCCCAGATTTTCCTGTTTCAAATCTTGCGAGGGTTGGCGTACTGCCACAGACGTAAGGTTCTGCACAGGGACCTGAAACCACAGAACCTACTGATCAACGAGAAAGGAGAGCTCAAGCTGGCTGACTTTGGTACGCTGCAGTCGTCCATTTTAGATAGGTGTAGTTTGATCGAACATATTTGTGATATGGGCTAATTTTTTTCTGAATTGTGTCGCAGGTCTAGCCAGGGCAAAATCTGTTCCCACTAAAACGTACTCAAATGAGGTGGTGACTCTGTGGTACAGACCTCCTGATGTACTGCTGGGATCTTCAGAGTACTCCACACAGATTGACATGTGGTGAGTGTGCATACGTGTGACCTCTAATGTGCAAAATGTGCAAGCATAAATGTAGATTCATATATGACTGCGAACGTAACGGATGCATTGTATGTCCAAACTGATGGAGCTTTTGGAGATTTAATGTATGTTACTCTAATAACATTTTATTCCATTATATTTTAGGATATGTTTTCAGCGTCCTCTTGTCAAATGAATTGTAAAATATTCTTGCCGTGTAAAGAGTGGCTGCATCTTTACTATGTTTTTAAAAAATAAATCATTAAAAACCAAAAAGTTTTAAGCAAAATGAGAAATGTCACATAATGCAAAGTGAATTCATGACTTTGTTCCTCCGTGCAACAGTAAAGGTTCAGCTATATGACTCACCATGCATGATTGTGTCACACGTGTTTGTCTTTAGGGGAGTTGGGTGTATATTCTATGAGATGGCTGCCGGACGGCCACTGTTTCCAGGCTCCACAGTGGAAGATGAACTGCATCTCATCTTTAGGTTACTGGGTGAGCACAGACGCACACGCACAGCCTGTTTTAGCTGTATATCTGCACCTAAATTAGGCAAAGTGGAGCCTCCGTGATGTAATGTCTGGAAAGTGTGTATTTCGTGGTGCAAACACACAACTTTGGCTCCCAGATGATGTCATATGCCGTTCGGAGCTGAAGTTGGTTTTCTCCTGCTCTAAAAACAAACAACCTTCTGCTCCTAAAATGTGCCAAGCAAATAGTTATGCAGTCTCAGTGTAGAAAGGTAACCAGTGAAATTGCATTGATTTGCAAACATAGAAAGGTTAACACAGACTTGAAGGTTCAAAAGATACAAATATAAATATAAACATAACCCACATTTAAATATATATGGACTGTATATCACAAATAGACAGTGTAGTTTTAGCGTTCACATTTTTAAACTCCACTAGCAAGACCCGAAATCTGGAATAAGTAACATTATGTGAGTTGATGTAAAACTGACTTTGAGCTCCTCTTTGTTCCAGGTAAGACTTTGTATACTTTATATAGCAGAGCAACCTAGCAGTGAATGTAGGTTGCTTTAATATATTAATACCCCACTATGCTCCTCCACCTTCTTTTAGGTATCTGCACTTCTGCTGCATCAATTTACTTGCATCAGTTTTTATATGTATTCATTTCTTACATTGTTTTATACATGATTTTATTTTATTTTGTTATTCTAATCCTTAAACATTAAATTACTTTTTGTGTATGAAAATGCAATAAATAAACTTGACTAAACGGCACAGAATGGATAGCAGATGTAAATGTCTGTCTGTTGGATGGATTGTGTAGGTACACCTACAGAGGACAACTGGCCAGGCATCTCCTCTATTGAGGAATTCAAGTCCTACAACTTCCCCAAATACAAGCCACAGCCCTTCATCAACCATGCCCCCAGGTATGCTTGTATAAGAATGTGTGTGAGGTGACAGTTTATGTGTATAGCTGTGTGTGTGTTGAGACAAAAAGACTAGTTAAGAAGAGGCATTTGTGTAGACACTCAGTGGATATATACATTTTTTTTTTGGTATTTTCTTCCACAAACTTGTTTCCACTTCTGCCTTTTTTTCAACCATATTTTTACCTCTTTTTTTTGTGATTTTGTTTTGGTGCATTCTTATAATAGGAATGATTTATCCTTAACTATAGGTAGCAGTTTGGTCCTTATTTTATAGCTCTAAAACTCTTCACACAGTGAAATACACACCTTCACAGTTTCAGTCTTAAGATAAATTTATTATAAACAAGGTGGTAAAACCTACCTTTGCAAGTTTGGTTTGTTGGTTATTTTACTCCATACAGCTAGTGACCATGACCTGTGTGTGTGTGTGTGTGTGTGTGTGTGTGTGTGTGTGTGCGCGTGTGTGCGTGTGTGTGTGCCAGTAAGTCAGGATATCCTGTGG
>JBBPDH010000124.1:19883191-19894257 GCA_037974565.1 Clupeocharax schoutedeni
TGTGTGTGTGTGTGTGTGTGTGTGTGTGTGTGTGTGTGTGTGTGTGTGTGTGTGTGTGCGTGTGCGTGTGCGTGTGCCAGTAAGTCAGGATATCCTGTGGAATTTTTTAGCTTTTCACTTCCTTCCTCTCTTTTGCCACTCTAATTTGTCACTCTACTGATGCCCCCCTCCCCTTCTCCATTCCACAGGTTGGACACTGAAGGAATTGAATTGTTGTTGTCTTTCCTTAAGGTGAGTGCTACATGCCAAACACACTGACTGACAGCACATTTATTGACTGACTGACGCTCCTGACTGCCTCTCCCTAGGTCCTTTCCTGATTGCTTCTTTGATTTTTCCCCCCTAGTATGAGTCAAAGAAACGCATTTCTGCTGATGATTCAATGAAACACTCTTATTTCAAGAGTCTGGGAATGCGGGTGCACACGCTGCCTGAGAGTGAGTGAACAATACACACACACACACACACACACACACACGTAGTACATACAATATTTTGTGAAAGATGAACCACACACAACCCAGCTCTCCTATTGTGTGCTCTGGGATGTTCTGCAGGTATATCTATATTCACACTGAAAGAGGTGCAGCTTCAGCGAGACCCTGGCTACCGGAACTCGTCCTACCCGGAGACAGGTGTGTGTGTGTGTGTGTGTGTGTGAGAGAGAGGGAGATTGTGTGTGAAGTCACTTATGTATGAAGTCAGTAATCAGAATCATGTTGCTGGCTGAAATTTGTGCATATGTTATGGACAATACAAGAAATAACTACAATTAAATATACTACAATATACAAATATATTCAGTAACGCTATGTTCCGCATATTGTTGTCTTTTGGTTAAAAAAAATGCTTAAAAATTGCTATTTCTATAGTGTAAACCCTAAATATGCTCCCAGAACATGCATAACCCTTAAAGAAAATGTATAGGTAAACCCGTCTTTGAATTTAAATTCCCCGCCGAGGTATGCAACTCGGAAGGTTGCGGCACAAAAGTATTGGGGAAACCTGCAGCAGTTTCTGCCTTATTGTGGGAATTTCTGCGTAAAACGAGTTTGGTTTTCCAAAAAAATCAGTGTGTGACTGAACCCGCGACTCCTAATCCGCATAAATCTGTAGAGTATGAATATATTACTCGGAAGTAAAACGCAACTAATCTGCTGCAGTGCAAATACTTGACCAGAAAGGGGTAGTCATGGGTCCCAAAATCTTTAGGCACATGACACCCCCCCCTTGTTTAGAAGAGGTTAGAAAGGTTTTAACAGTCTAGCGTAGCAACAGCGAAGTGGTTTAACAGTGGGTTTTGTAATTTCTGGCCATTTGACACCTCTTTTTGCCTCTTTCTGTCCCTGCAGGAAACAGCAAGAACAGAAGACAGAGTATGCTGTTCTAGGTTTTGCTCACCAGGCACTCGCTCTCATAAATACACTCGCACAAGCACACACAACACACAGACACACAAGCACACACAGAGGATCAGGATGATGGCTTCTGTTCAGTGACTAGTCTAGTATTGACTGACTGACTAGCCCCCCCCCACCTAAATCGTTTGAGTGCGTTCGCATGTGGGGGTGTGTGTGTGGATGTGAATTGTGGGTGAAGGGGACTGTTCAAATGATCTTTCCCATCCGACCTGTGTCCAGCATGCTGCCAGTCTCAGTGATAGAACACACACTGACGTCCCTGACCCCCCTCTGGTTCCCTCATGTGGAGATTAGCCTGTGAGGAGGGTGTGTGTATATATACGTGTGAGTGTGTATATTTATTGAAGAGGTCCGTGGGCTTGTTTTTTGCTGCTAATCGACTACTGTCTCCTTTTAACTTCCCCACTCTTGGGTGACCCTCATGGTTGGTATGGACACATTAGTACTGCCGTCAAGTTTTTTTTGTTTTGTTTTGTTTAAATAATTCTGAGTAATTCTGTCTATAATGTTGTTTGCAAATGTCATTTGTTTGTCTTTGCATTGGTTTTACAGAGATGGAATGCCTTTAAGGTTTGTTAGTTTTATTCAGCTCTCATTTTGAGTTTCATTCCTTCCTGGCATGTTGAGTTTTATGTAGAGAAGCTTCATTCCTACAGACTTTGTGAAAGCTGTACAGCACCTGCCCGCTCTGTTCCAATCTACAAGCCTCACCTTAACATTTCAAAAGACCGCAGGCACAGAGCAAAGACACCTTTTTATTATTATTATAATTTCCTGGGGGCTCTTTCCTGCTCCAGGCAGGTCTTTGTGATGAAGAAGCTCCAGTGCCAGGCCTGCCTTCTGGAGGGGGTTAAATCATACGTGGCGGAGCTTGCTGGTTGCCATCACATTTCCAGTCGACATTGTGGTGCAAAGCCGTGAAATGAGGGGGAAACTCCAAGCTGTGAGAAGGGATCGAAAACACTGGACCAGCAGTAGTCATGTGACCTCAGCAAAAACAGAAAAAACCCTATACACCTGCTACTACATTCTTCCTTCTCTCTTCCTCTGTGAAATACTTTCTGCTTGGACTGAAGTGCTTGTAAGATTTTTTTTTCTTTCCTTTTGAGAGCTAATTATCCTAATGCATCGTCAGCGACTGTACAAAAACTGAAAAATTGAGGCAGATCTCCTTTGTAGCTTTGGTTTGAGTGTAGGAGAGTGTATGCCTGTGTGTGTGTGTGTATGAGAGAGTGACAGATATTTTGGAGATCAGACTGTACAGAGCCTCGTTACACAAAACCTAGAGAGGTTTGTGAGGACGAGTTAGTTTCATTAACAGTATTAAGAGAGTTTTCCTAAGTTACATTTTGATTCTTCTGTGAATAATGGTATGGTATCTCAGTGTGGCATGTTGGAGTCCAGCTGCGTCACATTTGTGGTTGATTTTTTTTTTTTCTCAGAAGAGTGGGGTTTAAAAAAGAAAAAGATACAAAGTATGGAAACAGTGGAACAACAGTGAAAAAGAACTGCTGCATAGGACCAATACCTTCTTTTCCAACATTTGTACACATGAAGAAAACATTTCAGAGGTTTTAGATTCAACAGACAATTACATTGTTTTTTGAACTGACAGTTATGTTGATAAATATTGTGATTTTTTGCAGTTGATTGTGACTGGAGAAGCGTGTGTGTATGTGTGTGTATAGGTGCATGGAACGCCTGGTGTGTTGTAAACCTCGCCTCTGTGTAACACTGACACTCGCGGTTGAATCTGTCGACTGAATTGACCATTTAACTCTTTCTACTGCAGATATTTATTTCTCTTAATCAGTGAAGTAAACATGGGCTGTTTCATACTGAAAACTCTGCGTGGTCTTTGAGCAGTGTGCATGTGTGTGTGACTGGAGAAACTGGTCATGTGTCCCTATATCTAAATCTAGTTTTCTAATTAAAAAAAGAAGTTGGCATTTAGTAGCTACTATATCCTAACCTTGTTGCCTGTTCTGCTATCTGCTTTATACACTGTGTATGCATGTGTTTGTGAGTATAATTTAGGAATTACAAGGTTTTGTTACATCTTCATATAAGACTTTGAACTGGCCAATGTGTAGCATTCAATGCTTTACTTTTATTTAAAATGGCTTTAACAGGCACATTTCCTTGACTCTTAGAAAGCAACATTATAAAATTAATATGAGAATACATTTTTTTCAATTCCAAAAAAAAAAAAAAACCAAAACAAAGCTGTTACAAAGCTTTTTTTCTTTTCCAACACGGTAATGGAATTTCGTCTGTTACAAAACAAAACTTTTTTTTTTAAGCAAGAAAATAGTACATACACATTCTTACACAGAGAAGGCACAGCCGGTAGTTTGAAGCACAGTGCATACAATACATTAATATACAATACAATACCAGACAAATTAAACAGAAAAACCTGATTCACAGCCTCAGAAAGAGATTATAAAAACCAAAACTAATGGAAATAAATGAAATTAAAAGGTTAATAGGGTCCCTCTAATATGGGCTGTAATGAGTGTCCTCTCTTGGCTCTCAAAAGGAGCTCAACTAAAGGTGGGTGGAAGTCAAGATGGAGCAGAGAAAAAATGGAAAGAAAAAAAAGGACTTGGGTGGGACTTGGGTAGCTTTAATGGACACTGGAACACACCTGGAAATCTGTGTGACTTGTAATGTCATTATACCTCCTACATGTGGGAAACACACGCAGTTGTTTGAGCACCAAGCTTTATAGTGACTGCATTGATATTCACCTCAGCTGGGTTGAGAACTGCTGAATGATTGTCTCATATAGCAGTTTTATTTATATATATATATATATAAAACTATCTTTGGAATAAGCTATAAGGCTGTTTTCTTCCCTCAACAGCTTACTGTTTCCACTGATGGACATTTCACCTCCTTTGGCACAAGTAAAGCTGTGAGAGCAATTTGGTGTACAGCCTGCGTTTTGATTAGGAAAGACCAGGCTAAAACTATTTGCATCAAGATGTATGTTGTGGTTATTGTTGTGGTAAAGTTAGACCACAAGGGGGTGTAGTGCAACCTTGAGTCAATGCTGACTTTATAGCATGTCTGGGTTTGCAGATAAGTACGTGGTTTGGAAGGGGGGTTGGAATCAGGATTTCTGAGCACTGGAGGAAAGGAGGAGAGATGAAGAGGATGAGGAGTCCAGGTTGGGGAGAGGCACAGGGAGCGGTCCATTCAACAGAGTGGGGAACTGTGGAGAGATGGAGAGTGGTCACAATCATGGAGTTGGATTCAGCGAAGCAAGACCATAATAGGGTTGGCAATATGGGGGGGAAAAAATGTACATGCTGCAGAATGTGAATTTTTATTTAGTGTTTGAGATTTGTAAATAAGTGCCACTATAAAAAAAACATGGGTAATTAACTAATATGAATCAAATTAAGAATTAAATGAAAATGAATACAATGTGCTGATTTCTAATCACTCGTGTGTTACTATGTAGTTTACACAGTTACTATGGACTCACTGACTACAATTGATCACAAGACTTACTGGTCTCTGAAATGTGCAGTTAGATCAGTGTTCTAGAAATATGGATGCTACGTGTACACAGAAAAGCATGTTGAAATGTAATTAATAACAGTAAATATAATTATTTGGCCAACACCATTCCTTCCATGTGTGTTGTGCGACAAGGAAACAAGGTGAGCACAAATACCAGGAAATACAAGCAATAAAATAAATGGGTGTACTCGATGTAGTAAAACAGACACAGGCTGGTAGAATCTGTGCCTGAATGGATCAGCTACACAAAAAGAACATTTAGTGCTTTGAAAAACTGTTGGGAAAACAGGGCTACATGCTTTATTACAAGTGACGGTAATATTGGTGTGCTAAAATGGAATGACTACACAAACAGAACCAGATGCTCGCCTTCAATGACTACCTTTTTTCAGTCTCGCACACACAAACATGTACATAGTCAGCCCCTCATGACCACTAATGCATCACGGTAATGCTAGGAGAGGAACTTCCTGTTATGAGAGAGCTGACCATACACACACAGACTCAGTCTTTTTTTCAGTTATCACCCCCCTCCCTTTTTTTAACAGGAAGCTGCCCCCCTCCGTATCCAATGTGGAGAGGAAACATCTGTAGCTTATTTCCAAACCCTAACCCACACGCACACACACATACATACACACACAAGTAAATCCTTCAATACAATGACAAATAAATGAATAAATAAATAAACTGTGCAATTATTAAGCACAGTCGACGTGAGCTTGCTTCAGAAGAATGAAAAAAAGAATCAACAGAATGGAGGAAAATAATTATTCTTTGAAAGAAAAAAGGAAAAAAAAAAAAAACCTCAAACCAGGAGTTTTCCTCTACAGCCAGTCGGCGAGCAACAAAAAGGTCATGTGACCAGTCAGAAAACTCCCTGTGCCATCGCCTGGGGAGGAAGTGTGAGTGTGTGTGTATGTGTGGTACAGTATGGTGAAAGTATATTATTAACTGTCACTAGCTTTGCATTGAAAGTATCCGTGGTTACTTAAAACAGTTTCCTGTTGTGATATTTGTGACAGAGACACACCCTGCCCCTCACAAAGCGACATGTCCATAAACACAAAGCACACACGCACTGCAGACAGCAGTCTCCCCTGGGCCAGAACAGGAAGTATCCACAGGATTTCCCCTCTTGCTCACATGAGCAGTGAAACACGACACCAAACAGAAACACACTCCCTGTGCAAAAGTACATACACTGCATATGTAACAGACACACTGATCCCCACTAACACATTGTCCCTGTTCTATCGAAATACCGTGATTTTGATTCCTTCAAAATGCATGAACATATGGTGATGACCAGACCAATAAAAATGCCCAGAATCACTTGGAATATAATCTCTGTACATTAAAATACATAAAAGTTATGAATGATTCTCTTCCATCTGTAAAGGACTATTTCGATGATAGCAGGTTTTGTAATGCTAGCGTTGACACTTCAACACACAAAAACATCATTTACATGGACATACACACACACACACACACACACACACACTCACTCACTCATCCTCTGCAAATATTCAGGAAAAAAAAGCTCTGATCATCTGCCCAGTACCCATGATCGAAAACACAGATAACCGTCTCAGAACAGAGGCTTCTTTTGATTTCAAATACAGAGCCAGCAAAGCACACACACACACACACACACACACCATGCAACATTTTTCATCTCATATCTGCTTGGACTGTAATTGTTTGAAATCAAAACAAATGAAAAAAACTGGACAAAGTTGTCAAAGTATAAACAAATTTTACTTCATTTAACGTTCTCACACCTCACCATTAATGTGCATGAACAGTTTCCCTGAGGACTGTGTGTGTGTACCTGGAAGAGGGAGCCATGTCCCTGTAGTCTTGCTGGGCTGAGAGGGGCGACGGGACTCAGACTGCTCCAGAAGTGAATGGAGGAGAGGAGAGGGCTTGGAGCCAGCAGCAAACCCGAGGGAGTCTGTAAAAGGACAAACACACACACACACACACACAGGACAATTGGTGCTGCATCTAAGTAAACTACAATGTATTTCATTTACTGGGTGCTTCAGATAATTATGAAAGAACTGTTAAAAACAACAACATAAAATAAACATTAACTGTACAGTACAATATACTGTATTCTAGGTCTGAACGATTACTTGTTTTTATATTAAGACTGAGCGATGTGTCATTTTTATTATCAGAAACATTGCCTTAACAAGCTTAAGATAGTGACGTGTATTATAATAACACAAAGAGCATGTAACTGCCCGTAGAAGAGTTTGACCAATCAGAAGCAAACAAACTCCCCTGTGCTGCACAAAAAACAACAGAGCCAACTATGTGGCAGTGTGATGCGCTACATTCAGCATTCAAGTCAGAAAAGGTGCATGTGCGGGGTCTAACTTTATGATAAATAATACAATCGAAATGCATTTTACATTATAATATTAATATCATTAATAACTGATGTTGCAAACAATGTTCTGCAATTATTATCTCAAAATAGCTCATAAATACAGTATTCTGTGAAAATGATGGTACAAAAGGATCTCTTTTCTGGAAACATATTCTAGATTCTTGAAAAAATTATGAGAAAGGTTCATAATTTTAAGATAGGAGGAACAAAACTGTTCAATTAAAACAAGTCATATGAGGTTTAATTAAAAACAAGTCCTCAGGAAGCATTGCCTTTTTTAATGCCAACTTAAATATCATCTGATACAGCGATCTAATTCAATATATTGTGAATTCTGTTGATAATGCATAGGTCTGGAGTCAATGACACAAGTCTCTGCTTTCTTGAGGCATCAGTAAAACGGTAGAGCATGTGTGGTTTCTTTGTTTTTAAGAGAGATGTGTTGTTCATGATCAAAGTGCATGTTTCCCACTCTCTCTACAAGCTGAGACTCAAGTCTGTAGATGCCAAACTGGATGATCTGGTTGTGTATTTGTTTATTCCACCTTCATTACAGTTGCTTCATGATTAAAAGTGGTGTGAACATACAACATACCAGATCACAATTAAATTCCTTAAGGCAGAACCAGTAGAAACGGTCTGGGAGAACAGTTTAGAGTCAACTTCCCTAAAGGATGTTGGTGTTCAGGAAGTAACTAATGCTAATTATGCTAAATGTTAGTGAAATCAAACGGACACTAGTAGGCCTTACGCAAGTGATACCATGTAAAATAATGGTTCAGAGAGAGAGAGTGGGGGGGTGTAGGGAGGGAGAGGAGAGAGAGAGAGAGAGAGAGAGAGAGTGTGTACACTAGTGTGTTCCCTTTTAGAGGTCGGGGACCTTGGATCACCAGGTTCTGGCTGTAGAGATACATATGAAATCAATTTCATCTCTGTCCTGTGTCACTCCACTGTAGTGTGCAGGATTACGGGCATATGGCTTCACTTACAGGTTGCTCTCCGCCCTCTTTCACTTTTTACTCCTTTCCTTCTCTCCTTTTCCCTCTCCTTTCAATGTCCCACTATGTGTATCTTTTTAGCTCTGCCTATCACGTATTATTTTCCTTTAAAGACACATGCCAGGGTTGTTAAAATGTGTATATTCATATTCATTTTTCAGAAAGGCAGTTTGAGAGATAATATGCAACCATGGAATGCAGTAAGTTTTTCGATAAAATACGCCCAGTGTTACTGATGCTTAGCTGTTTGACTGGTAACGGCATCCTTTTGAGGAGAACTGTTAGCCTGCTAATGTGAGTGAGTGTATGGGTCGGTGGGTTAGCGACTGAGTTATTATATAGGTTGGTCCATAAGGTGTTTTACATTTAAAACTGCAAACATTTTCTTTGTTCTGTTAAAACAATGAGCAATATTCCTGAAAAAAATGGAAAAGAAAAAACCCTTTTACTCAAGTCAGTGTTCTGAGAAAATTGCTGGTGTGTGTCATTTATACTATATTATATATTATACCAGGCACTGCAGTCTTGGTTTGGCAATTGTACATCAACCAAAAAATTAAGGGAAATTCATTTTGGAATTCACCTCTTCATGGCCCATTCATATTCTTGGTGCTAATACAAAACTGTAATGCAGCTCTTTGTATCATGGCACCCTTAACCTAGACTGATGCTGGCTTAAAATATGAGGGCAGAGGTCTACAAAATTACCCAAGATTGCATTTGTTTGACAGTCAGTGGGAGGAGTTAGCAAATATGTGTGGGTGTGTGTGTGTGTTTTACCTGTGCAGTAAAGAAGGCTGGTGTGAGGGACCCTGAGGGCAGTGCAGGGCTGTTAAGAGCAATTGAACCCAGGTCACTTCCTGAAAGCAGTATGGAAGGGGCTGAAATTTCCAGGCCTTTGGGTTTTCGGGCTTTGGGAGGAAGTCCATTGCTGCTGGCCCTCCTCTCCGGGGGCGTGGCCTGAGCACGCTCTCTGTGGCCGGACGATAAATTGAGAGGCTGAGCGTTCTGCTCTGAATCGTCCATGCGCGCCTCGGGGCTCAGCCCGGGCCTCCGCGTGTACGACGGACTCAGAGAGGGGGAGGGGGAGCGGGAGGAATGTGGAGAAGCTTTTGAGCTGAAGAAAACCTCAGAAGAGGTTGGTGCAGGAGAAGAAGGGAGCGGCACCACCTTCTCTGACCGATTAGTGACAAACCGAATCACGGTTGGTCCTTCCTCACCTCTCTCAGCGCCTCGATGCTTCTCCACTTTGATTGGATGCAGCAGCGGAGGCTGGCCCTGGAGGGAGCTAACGGTAAAAGATGAGTACAGGCCAGAGTGAAGATATTCGTTCCTGCAGGTGGGGCTTCTGAGCGAAGAGAGAGAGAGTTTTGGAGACTCCTCCCCCTCTCCACCATCAGACTCCGCCTCTGGTAACAAGACCCCACCTCCATCGCGCCCAAGCTCCACCGTCTGAGGATCCATTTTTAGGATGTCAGGAAATGAGACAAACTTGTAAACAAACTTCTGTCCAATCACCTTCTTTATAATGTTCTGGAAGAGAAAAAAATAAAACAAATGAATAAACAACAGATCATGTACTTTTCTAAGTTCTGTCCAAATTGTCATCAGCCTAGTGTGTACACATTATTGGACTAGGAAATGTTATGTTGCTTATAGTCTTATTTCATGGAAAGAAAGTATTTCCATGGTTTTACCATGTTTGTCCCATTTCCTGAAATGAATGGAAGAGTGTCAGTAATGTAGACCAGTCAATACAAAATGATAGAGTAGCAAATAGTGTAGACCCGTGAAATTTGCGGGGGTTACGTTCCAAGCGCAAAAATGCGAATGTGTGATGTCTATGTCTTCTTAAAGCCTAAACACTAAATATGCTCCCAAAACACTTTCGTTTCATGTTAAACTCGACTTAATATATTATCCTAAAAAATGTAAAGGTAAACCTGTATCTGCACTGTACAGTGTACACTAAATTGCTGTCTACCGCTGTATTAGAATATAAAATACCGAAGTTACGTCTACATAGACTGCTCTGTAATTCATGCAAGCATGTTTTCTTTGGTAAATACAGTAAAATTATATTTAATTTACAGTAATAAAAATACAGGGCTTTAAGAAGAACAAAATGAAAAACACAAGAACACAATGAAACACTTGACATACATACATACATACATAACACTTGGCCGAAAAACACAAAAAGAAATTATTATTATTAAATTATTAAAAGAATAAATCTGTTACAAAGCTATGATAATATTTATTGAGCTTTCAAACAATGCACAATATAAAATTATTATTTTACTTGGCCCCACTCATGAAAAGCCTAAAAGCCTTCTCTCATAAAACAAGTAAATTCAAGTGCACTTTAATATTTTGAATGTAGTGCATAAACAAAGTGCATTAAGAACAAATGCTTTAAATCGGTTGAAAGACAGAACGGCATTCTCTGTAGGCCTAAAACAAAATAGTAGGGATGCACCGAATATTCGGCCACCGAAAAAATTTCGGCCGAAAATCGCAAAAATGCATTTTCAGTATCGGCCGAAATATTTTTTTTAAACTTGACCGAAACAGTGATGACATCATCAACAACCGCAGACTGCACGCACCAGACTGGATTACAGTCAATTTGTCTCTAGTGTGGGCGCATTTTCATATATCTAAAAGTGGTTCTCCACTGACTGGTACCAGCTCGGTTTGGTCCAG
>JBBPDH010000124.1:19930149-19950153 GCA_037974565.1 Clupeocharax schoutedeni
TGAGCTCATGAGCACTCAGACAACAGCCAAGTCTTAGAAACCTGAAGAGAACCTTTGCACCTCGGTCTAATAAACTTATTTAATTAATTAATGTTTAATTTAATGTGGACAAACCTTAAAGGTCAATCACTCACCTTTTTAGTGTTCATGTTAGTATTGAACATTAGTACAGAAATCTTATTAGAACCTAAAGGAACCTATTAGGTCTGTTGTTTTATATTCTCTAATCTTGGCTGTGCACTAATTTGTAAAATAGCCAATATTGTTTAATTTATAATATAAACTTTATCTAATATTTAAAAAAACATTAGAACATTCTAGTTTGATTGTGAATAAAAGTATGAAAATGACATAACATAAAAAACCTGGGTACTGTTTATGATTACTGTTAGATGCTTGTCCCATTCAAGGCTGTACACAGTTTCATCACTAGTTATGGGGTCTTTTTAATAACAAGTTATTGCTTGTTTTTCTTACAGTAGATTTAGTTGAACATAACATTACATCTACATTCATTCATTTGGCAGATGCTGTTGTATAGATCATTTCTGTATGATTCAGTCATTCAGAAACTTGCCAGGGCAGAATTGATCACAGCGGTGGGAAAAGGAACCAGACATCTGAAGCATTTAATACCTCTAAGTGGTTCCTCACATGAAATATATTATGCAATATAATTACGAAATCACTGCCTGATGCATGACGCCTCTGTTTTATGAGAAGGTTTTGGCCTAAAATTCATGGTGGAAAGCTTTAGTATCAAAAGAAAAGCTCCCCCGTTTTTTTTAGTTTTCCACTATTTCACCATTTTCAACAGTAAATATAAAACTCAGAAGACATCTATAGGCTCAGTGCTCACTAAGCAGTAAATAAAACAGCTGTGTTTGTGTTATAGAGAATTTACTCTGTTTCCTATCGTTACTACTGTAAATAAATTGGTTGGAAAGTTGTTAACTATACACTACACTGAATGACCATCAAACTGCTCAGAAGACCAATCAGACATCTCAGTGATTGAATTTTATAGAATTAGATTGTTACAACATTTACATGAATTACATATGTTGCTGAATTTAGCAGAGCGATATACAGGTTTTGAGACTGACAGAGAAGAAAGAGAAAAGAACGAGAAAGAAAGATTTTTAAAAAGATGCATAACCATGATGAGGATGTTGATAAAAACGTGGCCTCCCTGCAGAAGCAGTGTGCAGCGAGTGTGTGTGCAGTGTGCAGAGCAGGGGTGCAGATGTAGGGCTGTGTGGACCGGAGGAGAAGTGTGCCTGCTGTTGTTTGTGTGGGCGGAGGTGCCGTGTGCCACAGAGGGAATCAGTCTCGAAGAAGTTCTTAGTGGTTGCACAATATCCTCACCTCCCCCTTTCCTACTGAAACATCACATTATAGCAGATAACACTGCTTCTCACTTCTCACATCATTATAGATCCCTATTGTGCTACACAGCTTCAGGCCTTTCTAACAAACTCACCAGATTCAGATCTCTGAGAGCATGACAATTCACCAGGGAGTTGGATTAGATGTGCAGGTGAAAACCTATTGCCCACCAGCATTTAGCTTTTTCGTTGTTAGAGTTTAAAACTATAGTAATCCGGACCGAAATGTGAAGCCATGTTATGTCTCTGATGTCTCTCTGATGACTCCATCATTACTGAAAAATGTACAGAATGTGAACTCTCTGTTTAAAATACAGACACTGAATGCAGTGACCTCTTGTGTTGGACTGAAGTACAACACAAACATTTTAAGCCACATGCAAAAGTTTGGACATCCATGGTCAAATGAAAGGATTTTCTTGTTCTTTTAAAACTTTTCCCCAAATCTTTTGTTCAAATTCTATTTATTGGTGAGTGAGGTGTCGTAACTTTTGTGCAGGCCAGATTTCATGTTTTCCCTCCAGTATATTCAGTTTCGAAAATAAACAGTAACTGTTGCAGAGGTTTCTTATCTGAACAGGATGTATAGTTATTTTCGTGCATTCAATAAAACATGTAATTTGACCAAAATTGTACAAAAAAACAATTAAAAGTGCACTGTAACTACTGTTGTTTTGTAACATCGTTTAACTGTTATTACATTTTAATAGAAGTAAATGTCATCAGTTCAGTTTACATTTTGTTGCTTTTGGAATAAAACTTCCTCTCTCCAAAAGCGTAACTTTACAGGAGAGGAAAAAATAAATTTTAAAAGGTTTTATTCTGTGTCATTTCTATTGCTCCATTCAACACGAACTGTTGACACAGTGTTAAACATAGCTGGCATTTTCAATGTGTGTAAAAAAAATGACAATATAAGGCTTTGTCTTGACAGGGATGTTTCACATTGACAGGTTTCGGTTTGCCTTTTCTGTCGGTTTTAATGTCAGAAATGTGCAAAAACCGGACAAAAAGTTAAGATGTTCTTTCAGAAATAACATTCTTCTAATAGTAATAGGATTTGGTAATAAAGCTAGGTAATCTGGCCAGTCTGGTGAAGTTCACTTAGGGCATGGGCTTAAAATCTTGGTATTCACTCTCAGACATCCTATTGCTTAATAACAGGGAAGGAGATATAAATTGGCTTGTTGGTGGCGGGCCGGCTCGGGGCGGGGGGGGGGGGTTTGGTGCACTTGTGTGGAGTGCTGTCACAGCCACGTGCTGATGAAGGGGCTCTTCACACTCTCCAACCCCAGAGTGATGGCTCAAGAGCAGCTAGCTGGACTCTCACGATCAGTCTCACCAAACACAGGGTTCAGCCACAAGTGAGGCTCCGTTCCCCCTCATCCAATCAGCAGCGGAGGCAGAGTTCAGCCGGAGGTGAGGCACCACTCACCCCTGACCAATCAGAGATGACACTGAAAGCCTGGTCTTGTCCCTATTCGCTACTCCTTTCCAGCCATGAGACGGGCTCAAGAAGGGCAGTGGCCAGACACACACAAACACACCCTCTCCGTGCCCGTCTGGAAGAGGCATTCAGCAGTGCTTTCAGGCCCTCTGCTGAAACATGAGTACAGTCTAAATGCCATGCACTAAAATGAGGCATCATCATCATCAACAACAACAACCTACTTCCTCCAAAGTGCTTACACTTTCAAATGCCTCCTCTGTTTCACCCTTTCTCGGTCGTTCCTTGCTAAAAATTCTGTCGATTATACATTTCAATTGCTACCATACCATACGCTTTATGATTTTATCATTTTTTGACACTAAAATGAACAAAATGAGTATAACAGCCACAAATACAGGCTCAAACAAAATTACAGAGTCAAATAGTCATAAATATAAATTATTATTTTAATGCAATTATGTAATAAGTTACATAATAAAAATGTGCAATTGCTTGTGAGATTACATATAAACAGTTGTGTAATAGAGGCCTAAACTGAACATAAGACAAAATACATTTTCACATTTTGAAATCCAAAGTGAGACTGAGATGGGAAAATGATTGAAACACAGATTTGTACACAGATTTGATGTTTTAACAGGACTTTAATATGTGATGGTTCAGTAAGTAGATTAAATCATGCTTCACTACTATGAAACACGACTGTGATGTGATAAAGACACAAGTGAGTCACAGAAAAAGCAGTACTTTATTGCAAACTAGACTAAGGACGTTTCTCTGGTTACGTTTTATCTGTAGATTTGCTTAATTTTTGTATCATACAAATCCTTAGAACAATCCCTCTTAAACATCCATAATATTTATAGTATTTTACTGAATTCCACTCCAATTTTACCATCCTATACAATCTCCCACCTCAGCCTTGCTTTGGAGATCATGATGACAAGTATGTGAAACAAGCGTACAGTTCTGTGAAAAGGCACCCAGAAATAAAACATTACTTTCTTTATGGTTTGTAACCTGGTAAATCTGTTGATTCTTAGACAGGAAGTTGTATGTGCATTCATTTCATTTACATTTATTCATTAAATTCACAGTAAAATGAGCTTTTTGGAAAATGGTGAGCATTACAGATCAAGGCCTTGCTCACGTCCAGCTCATGTGTGTTTAGTTGTGTCACAGTCTGCATAACCCATATTTTGGGGTCGGGAGGTATGGGGAATGCGAAGGGCAGAGCTGAGAGACCTCACACGCCAAGCCTGCATGCTGTCCTAACAGGATTAGTGCAGAAGCTTGCAGATGTACAGTTCATTTATCTCCCCCTTTATTCTTCTGCTCTCTTTCTCACAGACTGCACTAACCATCCAGGTCTGATTCTCTGCAGCAGCCTCTTAAGATCGGCCCTCTGATCTAAATCTGCACAGCATTCATGATAAGCAAATGAATAAGCAGGAAAATGTAGTGTGGAGAATGGTCGTGCTTCTGGAAAATCTAGTTCAGTTAAAGCTTCCGGCCTTTTTATAACCTTTACAAGGTTTTACGATCCACTAGTGAATTGCTGAGCACTGTTTCAAATGGTGGATTAACTACATTTAATGTGTTCATGTTGGGAAACGCCATAATGAATATAAGGTACTGTAACGGCTATGTAAATAACATTCGCTTACACTTGCTGTTCACTCTTGCTAACATGAGTAGAGAAGCCAACAGAGGCCATGTCAGAAAGTAATAAGCAGTGCTGCAACAGTTGTAGAGCAATTATTTGCATTTTAAAATAGTTCAATAGTTCAGTGTTGAGCCATTGTCAACAGTTTAAAGAAGGTGCAGTGTTGCTTCATGTGACTTAGAGGAAGCATTTGCTAGTCTTAACCCTGGAATTTTGGTGCCATTTTGTGATGAAGTTCTAGCTAGTGGTAAGGGACTAAATTGGATTTCAATAGCCCTCACAGTGCCTAGGTGGGACACCACTACCCGCAGACCCACCCCCAAATAAATATGCAATATATGCAATAAATATACTGAATAGCACTACACTACTTCGACCATACTATCTGTGCCATACGGTAGCCTCTTTCAGTTATTAGGTACAAACAGGGAAGAACTGACTCATTTTGCAGAATTAGCCCCACCTGATTCTGCTAGGTGCCTACATGTGTATGTGTGTGTGAGGAGATTGTGGTTCCTCGTCTCTAAGCCCTTCCATTCTCCTGGCTCAGTGACCATGGGCTGGTACACTGAAAGGCAGCCAATGCCACTCTGTTCAGAGCCCAGGAGGGAGCCTGTGAGGCACAAAAAGCAAAAGAATTAACACTGAAAAGAGCAAATAAATAGGTGCTTCTACTTGAAAGGCTCGCAACAATGTGCGGCCATATCCTGACCAACAGTGAGGCAGCGAAGATAAACGAGAGGACATGAGTGTCTCTGTGTTTTTGGCCTGGGCCTGGGTGGGATGGAAAGGAGCTTTGAGCAGAAAAGCTGGTGAAAGTGGAAGTGTGCAGCATCACACAGTGCTGTTCCTGACGGAAGCCTTTTAATGAGGCCCGTGGGGAAAGAAGGGCTCATCAGACTATAACACATCCTGAGAGACCATGCTAACACTCATCCTCTCTCTCTCTCTCTCTCTCTCTGTCTACCTACTGTATCTCTCTTTGTCTCTTTCTCATGTTATGTTATAACTTGCGTGTCAACCACATACCATGGTGCAGGGTGGGTCCTGTGAAATGTCTTCTAGTGCTGATACCCTAGCAATAACAGCGCTAGGCTTTGTAGTGTGAATGTATAATTTGTAATAATTGAAAATGAATTGTAATAGAAAGACCAGGACAGAAGGATGTCTCATAATATGCTGATATGAACTTTTTTCACCCATCATGAACTTTTCACATAAAATAAAGGATAGCTGGCAACAAAAGAGCATCTGGCAATGAGCACAAAAACAAAGAGTTTGTTGGTACGATAGTGATGGTATTTTTTATTTACAGTAACCTGGAAACGTAAGCAAAAGCTTTTTTAGAGGAGGCTATCACACAGGCTATTGATTCCATTCTAACCTGTCCCATATGACTGACACCAAAACAAATCCAGAGACTGATAGTTAAATAAAATGTTAATAGGCTTTCAGATGGTGTCACCATCTATGTTTACTTAGGACGACTGTGAACTTGATCCAATGTATGCCACCATCACTTGGTAGGTCTTGTTCTCTGGAAAGGCCCTCCAGCTCCTTCTATTATAGATGCTCACAGGTGTCTGTTTGCTGATTTGATACAATTGGCAGTTTATGTTCCCTTCGAAAATACAAGATTCTAGTAACACTCTAATGCTATGGTACAAATCCTTTTTAGAGCAGGTTGGTAAACAAAAATAGCATACATGAGTTTCTCAGAAAATACACTAAAGGCTATAATTGCTGAAGTACCACTAAAGGCTATAATTGGTAAATGGCTTGAAATATTTGACCTCTAAATATGCCAACAAGTGCAGAATGACAGAAAGAAGGTGCCAGTGACAAAGCCCATGGTTAAGTTCGTTATCTTGTTGAAAGAGGCTTTGTCAGTTTATAACTTGTACAGAACGCCTTCATTGTTTGTGAGGAATACTGGTCCGCTAGTTTATAAAAAGGCTTCCACACAAATAATGGCCAGCACAGACACAAGCCCAAGTCAAGTGCAGACAGGGACAATTGTCTGCAATACAGCGCGCTAAACCGGGCACTGTCCCCTGGAATGTAGATGGACAAGACTATACTTTTTTTTCTTCATCTCACTCCTTCAGGCCATCTTCAAATTTGACCAGGCTGTGGAATCAGCAATTATACAGCAGCCGCAATCTGCAATGCTGGCGACAGGAAGGAGAAAATTTAGCGGTGATTGCACCCGAGCCCAGAAGAAGTGAGGTGAGGAAAGAAAGAGAGGGGCTTGCCAATTACCTCCTGTGTGAGGTGGAGGCAGATGTGAGCCTTCCTCCTTTTTGGAACGCTACTGCTCAGCTTATTAAGGGTCTCTCACTCCTTTCTGCTCTTTGGAGCCCATGGTCTGGCCCCTCCAATTGGGTGAAGTTGTCTCTAATGGATGGACATTATAATGATGACTAAAGGGCAGCTGCAGTTCACCGCCTTGGAACTACATATCAACAAGATTACCTACTGTAGCTGTGCATGCTTGCACATATGGGCCAATAGAGACTATATGACACAGAGTGGAACCTTGCACTGAATGTGCTTAATATAAACGTGACCATCATTTCCACATGAATAAAATCTATTACATCAATACAATCATCTCCCAAAGATGGTGCTGATGTAAAAAGCGTGATATATTTTATTCATACAGAAATGATAGTACATGTGTAAATCACGTACATTTAATATATTATTTTACTTTCAGTGCTGTATAATAGCCGACTCGTACAGCAGCCACGTAGTTATTATTGCAAGACCATGCATTACATCACACACTCACTTGCCAAAGCCTATGGGACTTTGAAAGGGTGTAATGTTCTGGTCCAGTTTGCCTAGCCGACTGTGCTTAGAACAGAAAGCTCTGGCATGCAGCCTAATCTCCCTGATTCTCTGTCGCTCTCTGTTCCTCGCCACTTTGCCATTGTCCCTCTCATATTCATTAGCCCCCCATCCTCATTCAGGAGAAGCGGTGTGGATCGCACAATCGCTCACTCGCTCAAAAGACATATTTCTGATAAGCCCATTATGCTGCAGAGACTGGTTCGCCATGGGCCCAGAAGCAGGCCCTGTCATGCAGGCCTCGCACCAACAAAGTCCTGTCCTTAGGGGCGGCACTGCTGCGGGACAGTGCCTAGGTGGGACGCCACTACCCGCTGGCCATTCCACTGTGGTGACACATTGTGCTGAACCAAAAAGTGACCAGAGATTCAATATTGTATTCAGAGATCATTTGTGGATTTGTAGATTGCATACACCGATGGAGAGGGGTGCAATTCTGAATTGGTTAAATATCAAATCACCACATAATGGACCTTTCTATACAAATACACACATTCATAACTTTATCGAAACTACTTTGTGAAAAATCCATTGTGAGAGTTTCCATGTCCATAGGTTTGTGGATAATTCAGTAATAGTTACTCCAACGGTCTCAAAGACTCTAAAACCGGTAAGTAGTTATAAGGCTGAAGTTAACCAGATGAATACTAGATTGATTAATACTATTTAGCAAGCACCAGGTCAGTGGTGAGTTTTAATTTTTTGTTAACTGGTCAATAATAGTTGAGGTATTTATGGCTTAATTAATAACCATTGATGAACAATTAATGGGGTATCAGTCGAATGGGACTTTTGTCAACATTCTTTAAAGCTTCTCCAACCTAGTTACCTTTGCTATAAAAACAAAATTGTAGGTGGAGCATTTAAATTAAATCAATTAATTCAATCAGTCTCTCCACATAACCCTAACTTGAGGTTTCTGCATTCACATGCTGCCACAATCTTCTCGATTTTGTCTCTCCATCTCCTCCTGGGTCTACCCCTTGATCTTTTTCCGTTGTCTTGGTGTCCACTCTGTTATTCGTTTTGCCCACTTGAAGGTCTGCATTAAGGCTACATAGCTTGCTTGCTTTCCTCTCATGTCTTCAAGGCAATTGATACTTTTAAATTATGTGAAAGAATAAAAAAGTACTAAAAAGTAAAAAAACCCCAATACAAATGTATTTTAAAGGGCCTGCATTGGGCCACAACCTGAGGGCCCCCTCCCCCCGGCCCATTTCAAAGTCTACAAGATTTAAAAGATTTTAAAATAACATCAAAAAATATGTTGTTGATTCTTGAGTAAATTAATGTCATGCTGAGACAACAGCACTCCAGGAAAATATTTCTCCAAATTATGCTGTCACTTGGAACTGAAAGGCTGACTTTATTAAATGGGTTGATAACACTGAAGCGTGTTAGTTCAAGTTTTGTGGCACTTAAATTGCCCTCTGACTGGGTTTATATATCAACTGATTGTGTGTGACAGCCTAAAGAGGTTTATTTGTAGCATGCCGCCTCTTATTATTCTGTAGCTACATATTAATCATTTCGCCTGCCTTTCCCTCAAATGAAATAAAGAAATACTAAACGCATTATTTGTTTTTCAAAAGAAAACACATTTATACTTCATGCAACTGCATCGATGACCTATCTGGCCACATGTGGATTCTTTTGAAGTCAATTTTCAAAGGTTGGACAAGCTTAATAGATTGAATACCAAAAATCTCTTTCATTATAATGAAAAATTAGAACAATATTTGCCAGGCATAGCATTGTCTTGATCTTGTTATTATTGAACTATGAATGTATGCAGGGAGGCCATGAGAAAGAAAGTTTGTCACTATGTTAACATTAGCCAAAAAAAACAAATACAAAAATGGGTCTGTCCATACAGCATGATATTACACATAAATATAATTTAACACAATCTAAATGTATGTATTTTCACTCAAAACACAATTTCTCATTCGGTTGAATGAGATTTTATCAATGTTCTACAAAGCTGTGGATCATCGCAACAGTAGCAATGATAGAACCCAAATTTGTGGGCTGAGCTGGGAGGGTAAACTGGCTTTATGGACATGGAAACGAAAATGTCATGTGCAATCCATTTCCAACTAGCAGTTATACATGAATAGTGCACAGTATCGTGTACCCCTTGATCTTTTCCGTTGTCTTGGTGTCCACTCTGTTATTCGTTTTGCCCACTTGAAGGTCTGCATTCGGTCTACATGGCTTGCTTGCTTTCCCCTCATGTCTTCAAGAAACTGATACTTTTTAATTATGTGAAAGAATAAAAAAGTACTAAAAAGTAAAAAAAAAGAATACTAATGTATTTTAAAGGGCCTGCATTGGGCCACAACCTGAGGGCCCCCTCCCCCCAGCCCCTTTCAAAGTCTACAAGATTTAAAAGATTTTAAAATAACATCAAAAACTATGTTGTCGATTCTTGTGTAAATTAATGTCATGCTGAGACAACAGCACTCCAGGAAAATATTTCTCCAAATGATGCTGTAACTTGGAACTGAAAGGCTGACTTTATTAAACGGGTTGATAACACTGAAGCGTGTTAGTTCAAGTTTTATGGCACTTAAATTGCCCTCTGACTGGGTTTATATATCGTCTAGCATTTGATCAAGATTTCCCACAGATTTTCCTTCTACTCTTGTTATTTTTCAGTGTCCCTTCTTGAGAGCTTCCAGAATGTTCCAGACTCACCCGGGTGTGCCCGTTTCTGTTGTGAGGAGTGGAGTGAACCAACAAACTGACTGGGGGTCCGGCCAATGGCACACCCCCCACACCTACCACTACAGTTCCCAGTATGGCTCCCACCACCACCACCACCGCCAGCCTGAAATTTGGACTCACTCCTACACTGCCGGGAAGGTACATGTAGCCTCATACACTTCACTACATTTGCACTTACCTGGCAAATGCGACTAATGAAAATATGCAAACAGCGGAAGGCAAAGTGGTAAAGAACATGGAGGATCTGAAAGGATTCGTAAAGGATTGAAGTAGCCTTATCCTACCTTGATCCAATGTAATCGTAACTTAGGGCAAAGATTAAACCAGCCTGAGGTGCAGCCTGCAATCTGTGGAGCTCTTGTTCAGATGGACATGACTATTTTTGTGCTCTTCAGAATCCTTCATCCTACACTGTGATATGAATGAAACAGAAAAGTAAGAAAAGTAAGAACAGCAAGACAAACAGAAAAAAAGCCTTTATTTATAAAATTTAAAAAGGATACTGGATGAATATACACACAGATCCTTGTTTGATTTCTGAAAACTATGAATAGCCAAATTAGGTTTACCAATGAATGCATGTTTTTTTCCATGTTGGGGAACCAACCAGTATCTCCATTTACAAAGACATCTTTAATATGAATATAAAAAAATTATCCTAAAATGTAATCAATACAGCATCAACAGTAGTGAAGTAGTGAACTACATTTTTATTTCACTTATTTTACAGCTCATGTACAACTCTGATTACTCGATTAATCAGAAAATTATTTGAAAAATAATTAGCAGATGCTCTTACCCAGAGCGACGTACATCAGTGCTTAAGTAGTCCACAACTGTTCTTAAACCTGTAAAGCTATACTTAACTCAACAACAGCTATTTAGCCAAATTACTGCTGGCTAAGTTACACACCATAACAAACCCTGTCAAAGAGAAAAAGCAAGTCAGAGATTAATACACAAGTCAGGAAAAACAGTTAAGAAGGTAAGTGGCTGAGGGATTTGTTAAATATATAGGAAAGAATGTGTAAGAGGGACAAAACAAAGGAAAAATGTAAGAGTATATGAATATTTAACTGTCAATCACCATTTTCAATTGTGTTTTGCTGACTTTTTACAGAATCACTTCTATTCTGCACAAAACTGCAATGAAAACGGCTAGTGCTGTATTAATAGTGATGATGACAATATTGAAGTGTGTGATGATATTGTAACAGTGACAGGTTATTAATGACGAAAGTTGTGAAATTCTGCATTACAATCTACATCTGTTGTCCTGAAGTAGGCAGGGACAAACATTCTGGCCTCTGTGCCAAAGAAACTTGTGGGGTTAGGTAACAAAGATGTGCAGACACTGAGTCGAGAACAGTATTTTAACTACTTAGAGGCGCCACAGTGAAATTCTTGGCAGGTTATATTTGATTGAAATGTGAAGGTTAGAGGGAAGCAAATGTGTGCATGATTCCAAATGAGACACATATGCAGGTCTGATAAGGTGGACAAGTGAGTGAGTGAATGCTTAAGAAAGAAAGTACATTTGAGTTGTGCGAGTGGAAGAGCAAAGACAGCTATTTTAATTGGGTGGAGTGGAACGGAGTGAATGCGGAGTGTCTATACGGCAGAGTGACAGACAGATTCCAATTCAGAAAATTTAAGCCTTACGCCTCACACTTCCTCTGGTTACTTCCACTTGGGAAAATCCACGTTATGCACTGGTCTTACAGTTCTCATTTTAAACTGCAGACTCTTCATTTCAAAAACTTTCTTCAATTTTCGACTCATTTCTTCCTTCCAACTATTCAGTACTGACTCATGCCAAATGAACAGACCTCAAGGGAGAAGGAATGGCTGAGGCCATGCAAGGAAGAAATATTGTGATTTTTTAAAAATAATTTTTAAAAAGAAGAGGCATTTGACCATTTGTCTCTTTGTATTTACACATTAAGAGCTGAACATAGTGTGTTCAAGTTGTGCAATCGAGAAACCATATTTGGTTCCTTTTATAATCTTTAATTAGTGGTTCTTTAAAGAACCATTTTTGTTAATGAACTGTGTAAGAACCTTTTGAGAGTTTGAATAGACTCTCTGCCTGTCTGAATGTGTAAATAAACAGTAAGTAAACATTGTTTATAACCATTAAAGATTTGTCCTAGGATGCCCCATTCAAGCTCAGAACCATTTCAGAACCTTTATTATTAAAAAAACAATTCAACAATAAATTGAATTAAAGTTAAAGGTATTTAGCAGTTTTAGAAAGGTTAGGTCTAGGCAGCAGTTTTAGAAGGGCCAGACCTGGGTCGCAGTTTTAGAGGGATTAAATTTAGGAAGAGCTAGGCCTTGGCAGCAGTTTTAGAAGGGTTATGTATAGGCTGCAATTTTAGAAGAATTAGTCCTGGGCTGCAATTAAGGAAGGGTTAGGTCTATGCAACTGTTTTAGAAGGGTTAGTCCTGAGCAGTAGTTTTAGTAGAGTTAGTCCTGAGCAGTAGTTTTAGTAGAGTTAGTCCTGGGCAGTAGTTGTAGTAGAGTTAGTCCTGGGCAGTAGTTTTAGTAGAGTTAGTCCTGGGCAGCAGTTTTAGTAGTATTGCTTTGACACCTAATAGTAATGGAGGTTCTTAAATAATCCTCGACTTTTTAAGTGTGTGTACGTTTATGATCTTTTGTGTATGCACGAATGAGTGCATGTGAGTTTGAGCTGAAACCCAGAGCTTTTCTCCTGCCTGGTGCTTAACCCCATAATGTGATTACATACGCATGCCGATGTCCACACATTGAGGCAGAAACCACCCAAAAGGCTCTTTGTGTCTCAGGAGTCATTTATCTGGAATTCTGACCCTGTGGATTTTGGTGGCAGCATTGTTTGGGCAATAAGTCCCTACTAAGCGCTGACAGATCACGAAGCCTGTGTCACTGTAATCATGTCATTTATATACTTGGTGTGTTTATGTGTGTGTGTTTCTGTCGTAAGTGCACAATAGAGGTGTTAAACAGCATAGTGGTATGTTAGAAATGATCATAATCAGTTCATTAAAATATGTGCTCAACCGTGGGACAAAATGAAATTCCCAGGCTATGTTTCAAATGTAAAATTATGGTCTAGATGTAAAAATCAAAACCACACTGCAATGTGCAAGATGAGAACATGACATACATGACATGGGTTCTATATAAACTATGCAAACTTGCCTAAGTAGCAAGAGGTTTAATGATTAACCATATCAATTTGAAAAAAGACCAAATCATGTCAGAGGAAGAGAGGAAAACATGTTGTAGTAGGTGATTTAAATGAAATTCGAAAAATAATTTCTATATGCTATTATGAACAAGCCAACAAAATGGATAAAAATGGCCAATCCCACAGGTATGTATTGGCTGATGAATTTTGATGCACTATTGGAGGCCATTTGATTGAGCAGGCTGAACCACACTGTAGGAGATGTGAACAAATACTGACAAGTATAAACATAACAAATTTCAAAATTTGGTTTCTTCCAACCATTGTGGTTGTGATGCAGAATGGGAGATTTTGTAAAACTTGAACCATTACGTCATAAGTTAATGGCTAGTGAAGGGTTGAAAAAATTAACGGTGACAAACACTATGTGACAGTGTGATCATAGTAATCAAATCAGTGAATCAATTGTGTTGAAATTTGAGATTTCCTGATGTGATGAACTTAGAATTTAGACCCACGTAGAATTTAGACTTCCAAAGTACAATAAAAACAAATCTACCCTAAATGATACATGGTCCCTAGTTGTGTGAAACTTTACATTTATATTAATAAATCTGTTTTTTAATCATTACTTCTTAGGAACTAGAATAAACATGCAGACTGTAGGGAGTAGGTGCAAAAAAACAGAACTGCAAGGCAATATGGGTCAGTCATATTCCTTAGCAAAAGGTACTGAAGGTGCACCTTTGGGGCTTGCACTGTGTGAACTGAATCATTTCCTAAGGAATCGTTATTGAACCAAATTTACACAAGGATCAAGAGCAACGAAGGGGATTTCTTAATAAAGGTGATCTTTAATTTAAATTGTGGGTAAAAATGTTTTGTTCCACCTGGGGTGGAAATGAAAAAAACCCAAACTTCCTTTTGAGAAGTGAGGAAGAAGAGCAGCAGACAGTTTTGGGGGTCGAGGGGAGGCTGTGTTGGGGTGTTCAAGGGATTTGACTTGCACACATCAAAGTGGGCTTGTGTTTGGCCTAGTCCACAGGAAGCCTTTCATGTTTAACCCTCTGGCCCTCCAATTGGACATTTTTGTCCATTTCACTCTCTTTTGTTTGATCAATATAGCTGTGTTAATGCAAATGGCTGTGTTAATGCATATGGAATTAAGTTCTCAAGGGTCTGGAGTTTTCTCAGATCTTTTAATTTTTAACTTTAACTCATGAAATATATCAGTAATATCCTCCGTACATCCAGTTGTAACACTTGACTCCCTTATGGCTACTTTTGGTCAATTGATACCCATGAAACTACTTGTTATTTACACTGTTAAATCATACACTTTAGGTTAAAATGCTTTTGTTTTAAACTCAACACTTGAGAAATGTAGTTTTAGTGTTTTCTACCAGATTATGTCATTTATCCATTTTGGCCAAGTGAGCAATTTTATATAATAAACTTACTTCCCAATAGGGGAGTATGATGGTTTACTGCACTCCAATGGAGCAAATGAATCACACAATTTTGACATAGGTGTGGCTTTAAGGATGTCAGATAATGGTTTTGTGTTTGTGTATGAATTAAAATCCAGTATTGTTGTTAATCAGTTACATACTTCAGATTTATTCAATTTTTGGCCCCAGTAGCATTGAAATGTTTTTTTGAGGTTGTTTATAAACAAGTGCATTGTGCAAACAAACTGGAATTTAAAGGAATACATTTGTGATACTTATGAAAAAAAACAATGTTAGTTAAAACTTTATATAGTAAACACAGCACTAAAGTAATTAACAATACATAAAAATGATATAAATATATGGCCATTATATGAAATATTATATAAAATTGCTCACTTGGCCAAAAATGTAACCTTGAAGAAAACACCAAAAACTAAATTTCTCAAGTGTTTAATTTAGAATGAAAGCATTTGAACCTAAATTGTAAGATTTAACTGTATAAATACAAGAAATTAAAATGATAATTTTCATGGGTTTCAATTGGCCAAAAGTTGCCACTAAAAAGCTGAATGTATAGTAAAAATGAAGAGGGCCAGAGGGTTAAAGTGTATGTGTATGTGTGTGTGTGTGTGTGTGTGTTTGTGTACTTTGTACTTTGTGTATGGAGGATAGCCCAGCCAAACTTGTGTGTAGGAAAGAGAAACAGAGTGTCCCCTAAGGCGACTGTGTGTAGCCATACACACACACACACACATTCAGAAAGACAGAGACAGATCCTTGTCTGTGTATATACATGCAAGCCCCTGCTGTGAGACTGATGTTGTTGTGAGGGAGTTGTGTATTTGGGGGGTGTAAAAGAAGGAGGGCCATTAGCGGGGGTGAGGTGGGCTCAGCTCCTGGCAGACTGAGAGACTAGGATTGAGCTGTGACTCAGGGAGACCACCCATCCCGATATGGCTAAAAGCCAGGCTGGGCCTGTCATGTTGTGGCTCAGTGGGCCGATAGAGAGGACAACGGGTCAGCAGGTGCACAACCAAAACCTTTATCAGCATAAGAGCTGATCTAGGATCAGATCACATCAAATTCTATCTAGTGTTGTATTAAAAT
The DNA here is from genome assembly GCA_037974565.1 of Clupeocharax schoutedeni. Lineage (NCBI taxonomy): Eukaryota > Metazoa > Chordata > Actinopteri > Characiformes > Alestidae > Clupeocharax > Clupeocharax schoutedeni. The sequence goes on from JBBPDH010000124.1 coordinate 19,945,971, forward strand.
ATTATAAGATCTTCCCAAATCAGTATATTTTGAAGGTTAATGCTCATCTCTTTATTTATGTGATACTGAGTCTGCAGCAAGTGGAAAATACAAGAGAAAACCAAATTCACCTTTATTTAGAAAGAAATGGCCAATCACAGTAAACACTGTTTAAAAGGCATGTCACCTTTCGTACATGTGCCAAGAACAATATAGTGGGTTATGTTTTATTTAATATATGAATTAAAACTAGCCAGACAACACAGTTATGAACCAACTGACTCAAAATAAAGAATTCGTAAATAAATATAGTGCACAGAACAAGTTCTGAATGAAGATCTGTTTGGGTGAGTTTGGGGCCCTCTCTTTTCTGGCACATGTTAGCTGGATTTGAAGATTTTCAGATCACTCGCCAAGTTTACAGCAGTGTAAAGATTTTCCCTGTGTTTCCACTGAAATAATCACATTTTTAAATTAACTTTCATAGGCAGTTATTGCAGGCAACACCCATAATAATGCTTATATATGCATTGTGTGAAATTAATAGAGACATAAGTCAAATTCCAACACTTCTCCACAGGCCAGTATTCATTAAGCTTTCATGACAACTGACAGAAAAGCTACATAAATCTATTACATAACATTTAAGGCTTTTTTCGTCAAGCTAGTAAAACATTTTCTGGAGTAAAATGACAATAAATGGACAAAAGCACCCTAAATAACTGGTGCTTTTTGATAGGCCTTTCTAAATGTTTTATGACGGACATAAAAGGGTTAGGTAGGTGTCATAATGCCTTATGGATTCTAGACTTAACAATTTAGTAAAGTTTTACACAAAATCAGTATTGTTAAAAGTAATACCTATGTTTCGGCAAAAAATATATATATTAAAGAAAACATTTGAGTTCACATGTTTTAAAAATATATTTATTTAGATAGGCAGTGACTCACCTTTATCATAAGAAAACGAACTATACAGCACAGGCAACGTTGTTAAAATCTGTAATGTATGTTAATGTGATGATCTCATTCCAAGTTAAATTTTGTGCTTAAAAACCATATAGCATGAGTTATAATGTTTATGCATGTTTTCACAAAGTTTGCAGGTCAGCAACTGATAAACAGCAGATTTCAAGGTGTAGAAGTCAAGGAGGGTGAAGTGGAACAAAAGTCTGCCAGCGTGCTCCATTGTATCTTTATAATAAGGTTGACTGAGGACAGATCAGGCAGACAAGACAGGGATAAACACAGCGAGCATTAAGAAGCACGTCAGACTGGCCTCAGCTGCACTCTATCATCACTGGGCAAACAGCAAAAGAGACATTGGGAAAAAAACACATGCAAATAAAAAACTACTTTCCAATTATCCAGACTATGAGAACGCAACACACATTAGTGCCACTAATTTTGGAAGACGATGCGTCCCGAATACAGTCACAAGGCAATTTACTCTAAAACGGCACGACTAAACCCAACTAAATTACACAACTAAGTCATGATCCAATCACCAATCACTGAATGTTCTTAAACTGACTAGAGGAACTGACTGACTGGGTTTGTTCCTCTTGCTTTAGAAGCAAAGAGATGTCCTGCTGTTCAGTGCTTCTTGTTATAAGGCCCCCTTTTCAGACTCTTTGATCTACAAGGGTTGTTCCCCACTAATAGGATTATGGCAGAGCCCCTTTAAATGCTCTGTACTGTGTGCCATGAGGATTGGAGTCAGTCTGACCTGCCCCACATCACCCTCGTTTCTACAGCTAAGACAAAACAAGTGGGAATTTGAGGCAAAACCACAAACAACTCCCTGATAAAGGTCACCTAAAGGTGGCTGCCATGCCTGAAGAATCGGTAAAGGCCTTTACTGAATGCATATTGCAGCACTAGGTTTAATCATTATGGTGATATTGGCCTTTGTCACACTAGAATGAATTCTGGTGATGAATCGCAGGATTCAGTTTTTGATGTTCATTTCACTATTGTTGCAAGTTCAAAGCGTGGAGCAGCCCTGTTAAAACTTACATGATTATAAACTTTCAGGCAAAGCCGTATCTTCATGTTTTTGACTTACCTCATGTATGTTAGTTAGCCAGTATGGTTTTAGTGTCTGAATGTTGCTTCTTTAATTTAGAACATTTTCTGCAATGCTAACATGGCACCACAACTCACAATTATCACCCAAAGGCACAAATAGTTTTTATCTACATCACTAAACCTCTCAACCTACTCAAAACCCTTCCAGTTCCTCATTAGGTGGAGTAGATGTGGTCTAGGACAATGGTTCTCAACCTTTTCAAGATTAAGGCCCACCAGAGCATGTTGTCAAAGCCCTCTTGGCCACATTAGATGATATTAAATAACCAATTGCAGACCAATGGCCTGTCTTGATTTTAGATTCGCGGCCCAATCAAAAGCCTTCACGGCCCATCAGTTTGACACAGCATGAAGTGTAAATATTAACAAAACTTCACTGTAGCTGAAGTTTAATGAGCTCACTGTAACCTGAGCTCATTAAACACATTACTGTTCAGCTAACTTACTATAAGGAGTTGACCTTAAAACATTAAGGCGATCAGGTTACTTACTAAGGTTAAAACAATAAACAATAACCTAAGCCTCAATACAGTTTGAGAGAAGTCTTTTACAGAAATTGTTTGGGCTATTTAAGTGACTATCGATCTCTAGTATTTGTCAGCAATGTTAGCCTTGTTGCCCCTGTGTTAAACTAAAGAAGCACAGTTCCAAACATTTGTTGGCTACATTATGTCAGTGAGTCAGTGAAGAGTTGTTATTCTCCCAGTCTTCTTCAGTAGAAAAAAAAAATGTATATTATATTTTTGTCACGTGTTAGACAATTGACAACTCTAATGTAGGAGAGAAATTATATGGAAGTGTAATTCATTGTGTCATTTTTTAAATTACATTAAGTGGTATTGGGAAAAAAAGGGTAGGTCTCAGCGTATAAAGGTTAATATAATATAATATACTCCACATCTTACTGCAATCACAATATGTTGCAATGTAATCGCGATCTGCTATTTTGTCCATATTGTGCAGCCTTTTACTCCATTAGACAGTAACACTGTGTTCTAGCTCAATGATATAAATGGCAAATAGACTCAGTTAGCCATAATAAATGAATGTGTTCTGTATATTTCATCCATTATCTCATCATCCAATAAAAGATACAGATTTTTAATTCTGTTCTGATATTTAATGGGGGAAGCACTCAGCTGGGTGCTTTCAGGCAGCCAGAAGGCCAAAATGCCTGGTTGTAGGGGTCAGCTCAGTTTCCAGAAGCTGAATGGGTTGTGACTTTTTGGGCACTGTGCCACAAGCATAGGAAAGTTGTGGCTACGCACACAAACAGCACCCATATCGTCCCACTGTATCAGCGGCAACTTCCTGCTCCACTCCCTCTTTCCCTAGGAAACATGCCGGCCTGAGCCTTGGCATCGGCGGGCCCCCTTAACGAGCCCACATACTCTCCTTTATGAGATTAATGCAGTACATGTAGCAGGTGTCTGCCAAAATTCCAGCCCTATTTAAACCTCCCAGCCCATACCAGCCCCGTAATCCTATTAGCGCTAATTGAGTGAAGTCGGCAGTCTTTTTCAGTTAAACCAAGTTCAGCCACTAATAAGATTCAAAAGAAAAAAAGGGTCCAATGCATGGAATATGTGCAAGGATGGGGTTTTAAAACAGAGCCGAGTGCATCTCGGCGCCTGGGGGCTCCTGAGGGGTGTAAAGAGGCCAGGGGCTTGGTGAGGGCTGTTTTACACATAGGGCTTTACGAGGCTTCATTCAGTTTTTTTTCTCTGTGTCAAAACCTACAGCACACTATGTTATCATGGTGGCCCAAACGTGTGATGCTTGTTTTGGTTCTTTTACTGTGTTTTAAACCTTTTGACAGTTGTTTGGGAACACGCTCAGGGCTCAGACTGAAGACGCTATGTGAGGGGTTGTCTTACTCTCATATTTTCCCATAGCAAAGCAACATCCATCCTTTCCATGTCCTTTGGACTAATATGATATCACTTTAGATGTGTAATTATTAGGGGTGTGACGAGACACTTTTCCCATGAGACGAGACGAGACATGAGACTGGGTTCACGAGAACGAGACGAGACTTTGACATTTTTTTAAAGAAATCCTCAATGTTTAAATATATCGCAAAAATAGCCTTTTATTTAACTGAAAAACACAA
>JBBPDH010000124.1:19958682-19996182 GCA_037974565.1 Clupeocharax schoutedeni
GTACCTCAATGGTGCCTAGCGGCCTTGGGGATCGAACCCGGACTTTCTGGTCGCAGGGCGGATGCCTTAACCACTAGCAACTATAGCACTATAAACATGTCATGTGGAAAACAGAACGAAACCAAACTGAAGGGAGTAGAACTGAACTGGACCAAACCGAGCTGGTACTAGTCAGTGGAGAACCACTTTTAGATATATGGAAATGCGACCACACTAGAGACAAGTTGACTGTAATCCAGTCTGGTGCGTGCAGTCTGTGGTTGTTGTTGACGTCATCACTGTTTCAGTCAAATAAAAAAATATATTCGGCCGATACCGAAAATGCATTTTTGCGATTTTCGGCCGAAATATATATATATATATATATAGTCTACTAGAAATCTAAATGCAAAGAATATGGTACAATTATGTGTCCATTAAAAAGAGTTTGCAAACAATTTTTGGGGTATAGTTGAAAACCTAGAAATGAATTTGTAGAAGTAGATGCCTCTGTTCTTAAATAATGGCGATCTTCATGGAGATATATATATATATTATATATTATATATTATATATATTATATATATGATTACAAGAAACTATCCCGTTATACTACCTCTAAAAAAAGTTATTACATCACTGTAACATTTATTTTGTTCTGTGCTTTAGACAAAACTGATGGAGATACAGTGAGAATTAACTATGAATGCAGTGTCACTGTAAATTAAGCGTAGCATAGCTGATTTGTGGCTGATATGTTTAAAAAAAAAAAAAGTCCAGCATGACGAGACAGTCTCCCGACCAAACACACAATCAGCCTTCTCACCTCAGTGTGTGTGTGTGTTTGTGTGTGTACTATAAAGCACATGGATCCTGTGTAGACAGTTGTTACACACACACTCAGACAGACACACACGCACACAAATAAGAACGCATGCAAATGGGACAGACATGAAGAGTCCACTGCACAAGCAGTCCTTTGTCCGAACCCAAACCATGTATTATTAGTTCGGGTGGGTCAAAGTTGATCTAATTTTCTGCTTAGTTCTTATTAAATGGCTATTGCATTATTTAATTTCCAGCAATTAAATTACAGCTGTAATGAACATATGGCCAACAAAAGCTTTTGAACAGTGGTTTGCAAATTTAGCCCACAAATGCACTTTTGGTGCACCAGAAAATAGTAAAATATATTTAACTCCACTCTAGACTGAGGGCTGGAGGAAGCTTAAAAGTGAAACTTGATCATAAGAAAAGACTTTGTGCGCCAGTGTCATTCGCCTTATGGCTCCCAGTCATCCACATGCTATAAAAAGAAAACATGATTTATCAGACAATGCTGCTTCCGTTGCTTTATGCTCCAATTTGGATGCTCACATGTGTATTGTAGGTATCTTTGGTCATGGACGGGGTCAGCATAGGCTCTCTGACTGGTCTGTGGCTGCACACCTTTTGACACCGCAAGCTGTAATGCACTGTGTGTTCTGAGACCTTTCTATCATAGCCAGCGTGAACCTTTACAGCAAATTGTGCTACATTAACACTTTTATGGGATCAGAAGTGTAGGATCTCCATACAGGCTTGTCTGATCTTCACCGGTTGTCCTTTCCTGACCACTTTTGTTAAGTACTGACCACTGCATACCAGGAAGACATGCTGCAGATGCTCTGATAGTCATCTAGCCTTCACAATATGGCCCTTGTCAAAGTCACTTACTGACTGACTGCTTAATACATCCCAGCACTTGACAGGTGCCATTATAGAGAGATTGTGTTATTCACTTTAATATCGTGGATGATCAGGATGATCAGTGTGTGTGTATATATAAGCTCAATCATATATATATATATATATATATTATAGGTGGGCATAGATTCATTATTTTTTTTAAATCTAGAGTAATCTCATTGTAATCTTGGAATTAATCTAGATTAATCTAAATTAAAATGGCTCATTTGAATTCTGCCAAATGTCTGAAGCCCCCCCCAAAATGATCCCAATGCCTATGTTTATAGTGTAAACCATAAATATGCCTCCAAATGTTCTCCCAGATCATTTTAATTTCATTTTGAACTCAGTTTGACACATTACCCTTAAAAATGTAAAGATAAACCCGAGGTTCAAATAAGGAAAAGTCAGGACCGAGAGAGAGAGAGAGACAGAGAGACAGAGAGAGCGAGAGAGAGAGATGCAGCGACAGAGAGAGAGAGACGATCCGCACGCTCCGGAAAAGTCAGGAACGAGAGAGAGAGACAGAGAGAGCGCGCGCGCGAGAGAGAGTGAGCGACAGAGAGAGAGCAACAGAGAGAGAAACAGGGAGAGCGAGACAGGTTTAAAACTGGCATGATCCGGAAAAGTCACGAACGAGAGAGACAGACAGACAGACAGAGAGAAAGAGAGTAAATCCGCACGGTGAAAGTCACCATAGGTTGCATAGTATAGACCCAGCTCCCAACCCAACTTTGTGAACGGCGATATTTTTTTATTGCCCGATAAGAGTCTCACATTAACGCAGCACGTTAACACCGATAATGGCCAACCACTAATATATATATATATATATTATTTCTTGTGAAATTACCAATAAGTTTGATGTGTCACATGACCCTCTTCCTATTGACAAATCAAAAGTGGGATCCAAGATGGCCAACTTCAAAATGGCCACCATGGTCACCACCCATCTTGAAAATTTGCCCCCTCACATTTACTAATGTGCCACAAACAGGAAGTTAATATCACCAACCATTCCCATTTTATTAAGGTGTATCCATATAAATGGCCCATCCTTTTATATATATATATAAAACACACAGACTATATACAGGATTAAACAAGGGGCAAACAAGACACAGCTGAACAAAAAGAACACATGACAAGGCACAAGGACAAAAACTACAAAGGACTACAACACCATACAAAATAAGAGACCCCAAAAACCCAACCAAGACCCTTGAAAAACAGAACAGCACAAGACATAAAAAAAACGAAACAAAACCCAGTGGCCTCACACGGCCTTCAGCCGTGACACATATATATACGTTTATATATATATGTATATATATATATACTAGTGTTGTGCCGTTAACGGCGTTAACGTGCGAGATAAAAAAAAATATTGCTGTTATTTAAGGTTAATTACGTTAATTTATTGAAGTTATTAATATGAATATATTTTAATATCTTATCCTATTATCTTAGTTTTATTTGTATGAAGGAATATAATGAATACACACTCAATTTTCTTTGATAACAAATACATTTACAAGTATGCCCAACATTTGAGTACCTTTATTGTCCAGAAAATGTCATATATTTTCTTTGTCACTAGTGACCTACAAAAAACCACCTAACAAGCATCAGCTGTTAAGTGTCAGGCTGAGGGATGAAACAGTCAATGAATGCATTTAAAGTTTAGAATTAGCCTAGAGTTGGACCCTGCATCACCACAAAACCAGTTAATAGGATGTGTGCAAATTAATTTGGCTGGTAGTGTATAACAAATGTATATGTTTAAGGACGGTGCGGACATCATTTAACACTTTCACTAAATCAACTTTCTGGCGTATCCACTAGGCATTTCAAATCGGACAAGTCAAAAGGCTGGTTTCGAAAGGCGGATCTCTTCCTCTTATTTAATCTTTCCTGACATTTGGAAAAAAATGGACTTATTGTCCTCTAATATCTTACGTACACATCTCACCCGACAATGATGACCTACAAGCTCTGTGGTTCTTAAAATAAAACAGTCTGGGACAATAATAAGGCCTGAGTGTTTTCAGAGTTCACACACACGGAAGGCTGTACTTCCGTTGTGGAACAAGTCATACAGTGCCCTTCAGATTTAATGGCACTTTCATTTAATATGAGTGAAAGAGGCTGATGAAAATTCATCTTAATGTTCCAATGTTTTTACTCAGCAAATAAATAAACAAATAAATCAATCAATAAATTGAGTTCACTACAAAAATAAAAGGCAACAAAGACGTGTTCTAATGCAACAATGACGCATTGCTTCATACAAGGATCAAGAATACAATATCATAAAAGGTGGAAGTCCCACTGCACTTTTTTGTTCTGTAAGCCTTGACATCCACATTCGTTTTGACTTCATTAAATTTCTCCATATCAGCCAAAGAAACCCAGAATGGGCCATTCCATTTTGTGATTAGCTGAGACCAGATAAAGTGCCACTTTCAAAAGCACAGTTTACCCACAAGGCTGTGCACTGCGGGTTCTGAATGCTGGTGTGTGAAGGGAAGTGATATGACACAAACCAGTCACTTTTGCTTTGGAGGGGTGATCTTTACAAGAAAAGTCAGAATGAATATGAAGTGAGCAATCACTCTCAAAGAAAGTGTAACACTTCCGTCAGCCCTGCTACATAATCATATCATAAACATGACATGTCACATACTGTTATTAGCTGTCATGACAGATTACATTAGTTAACATAACATAGTGCCAGATAATATTTGATATCATGACCTTAAATGTGCTTGTGACAACCTGCTCCTGCTAAAACTAGAGAGACTAGAGAGACATTATAACTGAATTCTATTGAGTCATACAACAAATACCCCTTGAAGTGTTATACTTCTTACAGTTTTTTGTGCTACGTGTTTCCTATTCCAGATTCAACACTCTCCAAATTAAAGTGCTGCAGAAGAACTACTTTAAAACATCTTTCAGTGCATGAATAACTAGGTGACCTTTTGGAGTACAGCACCCAGCATGACTATGGTTAGGATAAGCAACTGAGAAGATGGACTTATTGAAAGCTGGTTGGCTGGATGTATGTATGTATGTATGTATGTATGGATGGATGGATAGATGCATGTATAGATAGAAAGATGTTTGTAAATGAGATGGTTAAGTATGAATAACTGTTTGTACATTATGTGGAGGTTCTGTAGAGTGGAACGTGTTGTATCTCCAGCATCTATCAGAAAAGGTACTGAAGGTTGACAAGTGCTGTGCCTTTCTTTACAATAAATCTTACAATTTCATAGAGAGAGCCTTGAGCAAAGTAGTCCAGATGCTGAACAGAACAGAATGAAATCAAGCTCAAAAACAGAATCAGTAACTCCCTGGAGCTGGAAGTGGAAGTGAGTAAAAGGTTGTAAAAGCTCCTCACAAATAAACTTAAGCAGAAGTAAAAGTTCAATCATTGTATCAGAGATACAAGTTGTTCGAAATGTTACTTAAATGGCTGTAATTGAATAAATGTAACTAGCTTTTACACACCTCTTCTTACACTCAGTACTCTTCTTACACTTTTTGACCATCAGCATGCCTTTACCAGCCCCACAATTAGATCTGGCTGTGCAGAAGGTCGCTGGATGGGAAAAGAAGAAAGATTTGGTCGCATTCCTATAAGGTGTGTCTGTGAATGGCTGCCCTTGTCGGCCCTGACACAGGGACAGCTTAATTAATTTAGCAAAAATCACATTAGAGTCGTAATTACATCTCTTCTGAAATGACAGGCATGACTGGCTGTTCTTAGGTTCCTGCGCATCTCTCTACAAGCATACAAATCCATCAGTAGCTTATGCACATGTGTGTGTGTGTGTGTGTGTGTGTGTGTGTGTGTATTCATTATATTTATCTCACTCTCTCACATTTCTCTTGGTGAACTCAATGCCAACCATATGCTCAGACTGGTGCCCCATAATACAGTAAAAACGGGTGTAATATTTAATTTATATATGAATCATTAAAGTGCAGCTGCTATTATGCATTCCTTTTCTACTTGGATAAAACAGGCCTCAGATGTGTGAGTTGGACTTTGAAGTCTTGTCTCAGAAGCAGACCAACTTTTACAGGAAGTAGCTCATGTTTTATTCACGCTCTATGTGGAACTAACAAAGGTGAGCATTCGGACTGGGACCTAGGAGGGCGAGGGGAAAGCGGCAAAGCAGAACTTTTATTGGGGGTAAACACCCTCAAACACACGCACAAGCAAGTGTGTATGTATACAAGTCTATATAATTGAATGTGTATGCATTCACACACAAACACACACATGCGCACACATGCACGCACACTCACAAACACACACACACACACACACACACACACACACACACACACACACACACACACACACACACAGGTATATATTAGTGGTTGTGCACCACTGGTCCACTGGTCGAGTAACAAATTCAGTCAGTGCAGTGAGCAGAGGCCAACTTGTCCAGGACATATTTAAGTACTTCTGTGGGAATACAACACAAGAAAGGGATTCCTTAGAAAACTGTGTTGAAATACTGACTCCAAAAGAGCTGTATCTTGGCAAGTGACTTCAAAAGGTCGACTCATGTTTTGCTTTGCTTTTTTAAAAAATTCATTTTACTGTTATTGGCTGGAGGAAGTTGTGATGGATGTGGGTAATGCAGAAAAGGGGGTGGGTTTGAAAAGAATTAATTTGTTTATTTACAAGCCTGTAGATCCCACCTTAATCCCAGCAAATACTAGTATAACTATCAGCCAAAAACTAAATGAATTAACTTTTTCTCTCATTTACCAGTGGCTCTGGTACTAAAATGACATGGAGAGAAGGAATAGAATTATTTAAGTGTTCAGAATACTCACAGCTGTGCAATGCTATATAATACAGACCATGACCAGACCAAAAAGGTTTAATGAAACACCAAAGGTTTCATAAAACAGACAAATTGAGCATGATGCAGGAGAAAAAAAAACCATATACATACATAAACACACACACACCCACACACACATACTAGAGGTGTTGAAATTAATAAATCGATTAGTTTTCACCTCTTGATTGCTCTTTCCCTCAGTGCTCTGTTCCCTCAGTGCTGAGACCCCAACTCACCCTCCCCCCAGCTAAACATCCAATCACTGTTAGTATACAAATTAGTCTCTATTAGATTTCTTAGTAGGCGGAGCAGAGCAAAATGAGTTGAAGGACTAGGCTTTGAGGACGCAGCAAATCTCTGTTGTCAAAAGCACAGCAACTTGTGAGATAGTTAACAAAAACTAAAAATACATCTATATTTCTACAGTCAATTTCTACAGGGGACAGTTTCAGTCTGGTAGAGAAGTGTTTCATTCTCAAACCTACTATCACCAAAGCAAAGAGCTGACTGGAGGACCGTGTCTGTCAGACCCTGACACAAAGCCCCACCCAGCTTTCGACACTGAACAGTTTTCTTGTTTCATATTCTGATCGTAATCACAGCAATTATTTATTTTTTGATTTTTTAGTTTAATATGGGCAATTGTGTTTTTTTTCATAACTTGACCTACCCTTCTTAGTTGTGTTAATACTGGCAATAGTGAGAAGTGTTATTGTTGGGTTTGAATATATTTGACAGAGGCCATTCATTTATTGTGAATGTCATGTATTTCGTTATTATGTTCTGATAAGGAATTTTTCATTTTAACTTTTGTTGTTTTATTTTTCAGTGATTCATGATGAGGAATCACTGTTATGTGATTCATCATCATTTCTGTCTGTTTTCCCCCTGAGTTATTGCCACCTTATCATGATCAGGGGGGTTTATGTGCCTCAGTGACTCTAAGAGTTACACCAGCAGAAGCTTAGCCTTCAGATGGGACACCCATGTTGGACAGGTCTTAGGGTCTTAGAGGCCTGACAAAGTGCAATCGAATTACATGACAAAAACAGTTTTCCAGAGCACCACCCACCACCACCCAACCATTTTCCTGGCTCCATCACCACCATGTGCCCCCTTCACATTTCTGTCTGCCCCCTCATATATGTCTGTGTAGAACTGGCCCTGAAGTGAAGCAATGTAGAAAATTGATGGTATGCATCATGATATATCGAATTGAATAGTTGACATGATATATATATATATATATATATATATGTATGTATATAATTAATTAATAGTCACATAACTATATAACTAATATACTCACAGTCACACATTAATGCTATGCACACATATATACACATAAGGTGCTAAAAGTATACCAAATGTTGAATTCAGTAAGATACCCCAGTGTCTCGATTATACCCATTGTTCAGCATGCCCAAAAAAACAGGGGCTGAAAATGTGCTTACATTTAGATTATTTCCATTTCAGTTTATTATATACTTATACATGCATGCAGGTATAAGCCCTTATACAAACACACACACACACACACACACACAAACAAACACACACACACACACACACACACAAACACATGCACAAATATATAAATCAGTACAATGCATGTCTATAATGTGCTACCAAAAACCTTCCTCAGCATTGCCCTCTGTTCAGGAAGTGAAGCAGCCGAGGGTGAAAGGCCCAGCTGAGTGCAGAATGTACCCAATCACTTTTAACACATTTGAAACAGTTTCGGAAAAAGAGCGCCGCACTTCAGCTGCCATTGGAAGTGTAATCACTGTTATGTGATTCATCATTCTGTAGTGTGTGTAATGCAATTACTAGCTTACATGCCTGCCATCATCCAGGCCTAGGCAGCCTCAAGCCTGATAAAATTCAGTTTGACTCATTGATTAAAACATAGCCTAGCACATTTATATCACATGTTTGTGGGGACACGATATCGTAGTGACATGTCAGAAACAATAATACTTCTCATTATATAAACCCTGAAGAACAGTCACTTCTGTTCCTATAAAGCCAAATACAACCTGTTGTATAGTTCTATGAGTGTCACACATAACTGGAGCCTTTACTAAAGAGCTCTTGAAAAGCCACTGTTTTATGGGAGCTGTCATATTGAAGCCTTTATAATTATTAATTTCTGTTTACATTCACAGATAACAGTGTGTCACACAGTGGTATACATCACATTGGTGCAACCAGCCAAGTACATTTGGGGGTTAAGTGTGTAAACCTGATTTTCTGTGTGTTGTGTCTGCAATCTCTGGCCTGAATATGTGTGTGTGTGTGTGTGTGTGTGTGTGTGTGTATGTACATGACCTTGTAATACCCAGAATATATAGCATATAGTATATTTATGTGCAGTTGGATATAGTAGAAATACGATGTGTGAGTGTGTTTCTGTACAAGAGTGTGCATGGGGGAGATAACCTGTAAGTGGAAGTTGCTGAGTAAGAATCTGTGTACCAGCAAAAAGGAAAGAACCAGGAACACACACACACACACATACTTCTGTTCCCCCAGCCTGTCCTCATTCACCTGAAAATGTGCCTCTGTCAGGCCTTTGGCTGATGGCTAGTGCTAGAGTGAAGCCCCTCAGAGGAAGCCATGCTGCTGAGCACGCTGATGTGTCATGTCTTCCTCTCTGGGCCTGGTTTTCAACATACACAGGTCAGGAAAATACACACACACACACACACACACACACACACACACACACACATCCTTTTTCTTCCCATGCACACACATACTGGACTGACTCACAGCAGGTTTTTGAGGTTTCAGTGCAAAGGTAGCTGGTGTTTCTGTGTGTTTTCTGGACTGCATTGTTGCACAAACTTCTGCTGGAGCCATGAGCCGCTGCTGTGTGGTGAAAGTCATCTCCCTCACTGAGGTCCAGCTACTGCCGGTAGGTGGCTGTGGGTAGAGAGAGAGAGAGAGAGAGAGGGAGGAAATGAGCGAAAGAGGAATCTGGCACTGTAACTTGAAATTGTAATTTAACATGATCACAGTTTTTTGGACCATGAGAAAGGTGCATGAATGTGTTTGTGTGTGTGTCTGAAAAGGAGAGGTGTGCTTGCAGAACTTCTGAAATGTGTGATAAAAAAAATGGCTACACTGTATATTTAGCTCTCTCCATCTGATTGTATAACCTCTTACTCTTTATATTTATATTAGTGCTGTCAGTAGATTAAAATATTTAATCGCGATTAATCTCATCTTTGCCATAGTTAACTAGCGATTAATTGCACCTTTAAGTCTGTATTAAATGTACTGTTTTTAATACTCTTATCAACATAGGAGTAGACAAACAGATATGTTTGCTATGTGCAGATATATCTTTATTAATGACAAAAGTGGAATAACACTGTAAAAACAAATTTAACCGCAGTGTTCTCTTTAACACAGTCATAGCTGAAGTTCAAATATATCTGTAAAAACATTAATGTAATCAAATCAAATATAAAACCAAAGCTATTTGCCAATGCAGGGCGTTCCTATTTTATCTAGCTTGAAAAATAAGTTCCCAGAGCATGGTGGCGCAACCAATATAGCAGCTGCAAAGCATGTGGGCGGATCCAGTGTTAATACAGTCGCATTTTGTGTCTGGTGTCTTATATGGACAAAAGTAATGGGAGCGCTGTACGTGTCGGCTGGTTTTTGCGGGGGTCAGATGTCTCGTTACTTTTGTCCACGTTCTGCAAAAAGGCCCAAGATGTGGCCGAGATGCGAATACCCAAACTGGTACAGAAAGTTCCAGTCCTCCCCTGCTCGCGTTATTTTGGTGAAAGTTAAAATAAAAAAAATATATATTTTTAAAAATAAAATTCTTTTCGGCGTTAGGTAAATAATGTGTTAACGCGATAATAACGCATTAACTTTCCCAGCAATAATATATATATATATATATTGCAATGCTAACTATGTACATATATGTACTGCAGTGCTAATAATGGACCTATACCGTACCATATATACAACCGCACAGGACAGGATGCTGTGATGCAATACATCTCAAGTAAAATGTCTGCAGACAGACAAATGCATGTCTAAACTAATTTGCATTCTGCATAGTCATCCCCAAAACAAGACTTGGCTTTATAAAGGAAGAGGAATACTCTTAATGCTGAGTAGATTTTCAGTTATTCCTGCTTTTACTTTCTCTTCCCTTTAGAAAGCTTTGTGGTGCAACAAATGAGTGTGTGTCTCTCAGATAGCACATTCAACAAAGCCCACACCTCTGTTTGAGGGTAGCAGCTGTGGAGGGTAGAACATCAGTGTCCATAAGAAACAAACAGATTCAGCTGATTCAATCTGACTTACCATAAACGTGCAATCGGTCTGAGAGGATGAGGTTGGGAATGGTTTGTGGGTGTAAGGTTTTGTCCATAATTTCTACAGTTAGCACTAATTACCCACCCCAGTGTTTCATAACTTGACCTTTTCTGAAGTGAAACGAGAACTTGGGTAAGACTGAAACAGAATTGAGCAACATCTGCTCATCCCCAGCAGAGATTTGCTTCCATTTCACACTTACTGCCTGTCTGAGAGCCTGATGAATGGATGTGCTTTTCTAGGACCTACAGCTCAATAAGGTAACACCGTTATGTTCTTCCTCGTATTTAAAGGTTAATGAAAAGCTTGCACAGTTGACTCTAACTGAACTTATATGTTTATGGTGTCATTGACGTTTGGTTGTATTAGACATAATTCCAGTTATTTTGGTCAAATGGGGCTCATTAAATGTGCAGATGCAGCCCAGATACAACATTGCATTACTCTGTATTTTGTAACATTACGAACTAATTGCTTAGTAAATTGATAGCATGAAATTTAACTATGTGATGAAAAGCTACTTGTAGTATTTTAAAACTGGCTGGGTGTGGCCTAAGATCTTAAGAGCAGTGGCATAACATTTATGAATGCATGTGTTTGTGTATGTGTGTGTGTGCACACACTGTCCTATCAGATTTATATACACCTTGTGTAGCATTCCTCATCTGAGTGAGTTAAATAGGCAAAATGAAGTTATCAAGCTACAGCTGCACTTCTAATAGAAGCTAAACCTCCTGAGTTATCTCAGAGCTGGTATGGAATTAGGAGAGCAAACACAAACTTCATACTCTTCTTTCCCCACATGCTGACCACATCACACACTTGGACGACTGACAAGAGAAATCTTAAAAATGTTCAGTATCCAGGGATAGGACTTGGTCAGGAAATCTGGTTTAAAACCAGTTATTTTCCACCATTTCTGTGCATGAACTGCTGTGGTGTTGAAAACACTACCAATTCTAACCCACGGCTTCTTCAGCAAATAGAAAGTTGCTGTGCAGAAGGGTCCGTCCAGTCTGTCTCCACGTGTTCGTCCTACAAGTGGTCATTCCCTTCTATATTAATCAGACTTCAGCTTATCATGTCAGTGTCTAGTCCTATACATGCAATTAATAATTTTGTTCAGTTGAATCCTCAGCAAAATCTCATTTTCTGAGACCATGACAAATGAACATATTAGTTAAAGGAGAGATAAGGACAGCTAACTGCCGTACTAATGTCAGTCATTCACTTTGTGTTAGATTTGTAAATTTACAAAAACCAAAGGGGCAATGTTAATTTAAAAACAAACATGTTTTAAGTCCTTAAAGTTTAAAGTCATTGTACTGTGTTTTAATGAAAGGATTGGTTCATTTGTTGGAGTGAAACTCCATTTACTCAGTTGTTGGTGTTGTTCATTTACCTTGTAGAAAATGGCTAAACCTTTTAGATAACTTACCAGGTAATGTTTTAAAGTACTCTTTCCTCTTCTAGATGTGGTAGTAGGCTGAAGGACTGAGGCCTAAGTGATTAAACTAATTTATTTGCAGCAAACTGTTTTTCTTGCATCATGCAGAATTTAAACAATTTTTTACTCTTTCAGATCAAACCAAAAAGATCAGAGACACTGATGTAAAGAAAAGTCAAACTTCTAAGACATAACAGTCACGTTTTCAGATGTTAATAAAAAACACTAATAATAATGTTTTGAGTCCACACATATATTGGTTAATAAGAAAAATCACAAGGTATATTTTAATGACGCAGCCACCATCTAAAACTAAAAAACTCCCTGACCATTTCCGACCCTCTTAGTATCATCATCCTTTAGTTTATTAGAAGACAAAAGTATTATGGACAAGCAGAACATTGAGAACATGGAGGGTACACCCCGCTCCAATATGAACAGTTACAAAATATGTCCTAGCCCTGCAAAATGCTCACATTATTCACTAGCTAAAGTTCTGTAAATCAGTCTTTCAGAAAATCCTCTTTGGGCTGTTGTTGTTTTCAATACGGCTGTGTGTCTTCACACATAGGCGTGCCATTGTTCAGGCTGCATTAGTGGCTGAAGAACCATTACAGCTTGAATCAAATTACAGCCTCTGATTGGCTAATAAGCATGTCTCCTGCATTTACAGTAGAGAGAAGAAAAGTAAGCCAACATTCTGTTGAAAAAAATATGCCCTTATGAGCATGCTTACTGGAGACACAGGAAACACTGTGACTTCTATAACCTTCGTAACCTTTGCCCGACAGATCAGAAAAAAGTACTCTGACAGATCCTACAAGCTGATGAAAGAAGCTTTGCTTCTTTTGCCTCTGACTGATCTTTTGCTTCAGACTAAGTGGAAGCTATGTTGTGCTGAACTCCTGAATATGCACTCAGATCTGATTCTGCACTGCTGAGGTAATCGCTGGGCTATGGATGTCATGGGACTTCTATAAACACAGAAGATGAGATATGATTTCATTTAATTAATTTAAGGGCCTTCTCCTCATATATATTCAAATTTGAGAGAAATACAATGTGTAGTGGTCAGAGAACATTCTTAACAGGGAGTTGTGTAATCCTGTCACTTTCAATGTTTTCAATATGAAATAATTCCGACTAAGAAAAGTCATCTTGCTTCAAACAATATGCTGTATTTAAGTCAAATCACCATAAAAATAATTTTGGGATTTTTCCAAATTTATTTTTATTCATTGTAGGGCTTTGTCTAAATATGGATGGATGGAAACTAAAAGCGTGGGGAACAGAACATGTTCTGAAAATGAGGTTGAGTAATCAGTTCAATTCAATTCAATTTTATTTATATGGCGCTTTTAACAATGGTCATTGTCACAAAGCAGCTTTACAAAATGAAATAAATGTGAAGAGAATATGTGTGTGAATGAATGTGTGTGAATGAATGTGTGTGTGCCCCTGATGAGCCAGCCAGTCACTTTAAATTTAGGGAATTATTTAGAAAAAAAAACAACCTATGACAGTTATCTTTGAATGTCATGTCATATGAGGCAAAATGAGTTGGCACACAATATATCTTAGCCAAATGGTCATAAAAGTTTATTATTAAAGTTTATTATTATTTATGTAAAGTGAAGTACTTTGTTTTAACATGGATGTTTTTGAGGGAAAATATGTCATGTAGTGCTCAGAATCAGAATCAACTTATTTCTGATTAAGAAAAGTAATTTTACATTAAATGAAGGAGATTTATTTCAGAAAGCCCAGCAGATAACAGATTGTACACAAGAAACTAGTCATGTATGTTTTGTCATTCTGATTATTTTTTTAATTATTTAAGGCTTAACGTATATATAAGTAAACCTCTGAAATAAAGAAGACTAATGGTGATCAGAGAATATTATTAATTTTATATTCTATACAAATATTTCTGATTAGAAAAAGGTTTGGGAAGAAACCAGAATTTTTGAATTCCACATCACATTAGTGAAAAATAAGCCTGGCAGACTATCAATGTATTTTTAACCACCGAGCCATAAAAACTTATTTTTGGATCACTTTGCATGCCATTGTGTAACATCACAGTTGGCCCTTTATGAACTCTGACAACATGATGGCAAAATGGGACAATTTGGGTCCCCCCAAAAGTGAATAGGTCTCTTCTATATTTAGCTTTACGATGTGTTGTGGACTAAAAATAAGATAAGACAGTTAGTTTTTAGAGCAGTTGGAGGACAATGCCCCTCAGAGGGCTCTGTCTGAAACGGGCCCTGGGTTATTCTAGAAACCACACGCAACAAGCAGCGTTTGTCTCTGAGCCCCTGAAGCAGAAGTGGCAGAGGGCGGGATGGGAGGTTGTGGAGGGGAGGCGCATGTGGTTGGTTTGTGACTGGCCCCTTCACAAACAGAATAGGGCGGTCCTGTTGAAATGGTGATATAGGCAACACACAGGCATCCTATGGTGATCAAAACCAGCCTGATCAGGACACTGGTGGCCCTCTGTTTGAGGTGAATAGCACACTGGGCAATAAAAAGGCAAGCCTGCCCTCTCTACTAATTGGGGCATTTATTGCACCCAGCCAGTTTATAAGGACGGCGGTGGATAAGAGGCGACAGTTACTTAACTCTTGAGATAACCTGGGATACTACTAGAGGTCCTCCTCTGAGCTGCAGAAGACACGCTGATTCTGAGAATGCCACACTTAACTGACTGTAGCTACTATATGATGCGAGACGGAGCCCAAGTTTCCAGTGTAAGGACATGTTTTGCTTGATGGACACATTGCAAAGTGAAGCTACCTGGGTGTGGTCTTTCAATCTGCTTTTTTTTCTTACTGCTGTTTTGAAGGAAACTTACTGTTGTTTTGTACTATTACTATTTTTTCAGGTTACTGTTAAAATATGCGTTTTGAAGATTGTCTTAGAAAAGGCCTCAGTTTTCTTGACTCCAAACCTTGTTTTTTGAACTTTTTGTATGCTACTATCAGATGGATGTTGAAGCTTCATGTGTGAAAATGGTTCTGAGGTCCTGATTGATTTCATAGAATTTGGATTGGAAAAGCAGAGACAAATGGAACTATTTGGAATCTGTGATTAGTTTGAGTAAGAGCTTTTCAGACAGTCTGAGTACGAGTAAACCTGTCAAATAATTTCATTTACATCCAACAGATTAGAATGTGATACTGGAACTAATGATGAAGTGTAAATAGTTACTTACTTATTCAAGGTCAGCCATCATGTACCTGACACTGACTGTTTCAATCCTCAGGTTCAAAACCACCTGGAGAACACTAAGTACCATATCCACCAAGCCCAGGCTCAGCAGGTCAAGCAGTACCTGACCTTAGGCAGCAAGCTCGCCGGCCAGGCCCACCCGCACCCGGGCCAGGCCCTGGGTACCATGCCGATCATGCGTAATGGACACATGCCACCCGTCAGTGACAGCAGTACACCCGGCAGCCCCGTCACTCTGCTTACACTAGCCAACAGCCATGACAGTGAGGTGAGTACCTTTATAAGACTCTTATACCTCCCCTTTACTGCTCATCAATAACTTCAGACGCATAGCACTGATCAGGAGATCAGAAATGAAAAGGCTTTTTAGTTTGATAAGAGGTGTTCCCCACTACCACACTTCTTGTGTGGAAGTGATGGAATGCTTGTTATTGGCTTAGGTCTGTGGCTTACCACTCCCATTTCACTGCTTTACTAAGAGTTGTCTTAATGCCTGTTCGCCTTTGAAGCTTGTGTAATGAATGCAAGTTGACAAGAGGACAAGAGATACACTGTAATTACTGTTTTCTTTTAGTTTCCAATGGATGAAGTTATTGATGATCTAATTAGCCTTGAATCCGGTGGCTTGGATTGTATGGAGCCTAGCATCATGATGCAAAACAACGTAAGTATGCAACATGTACATTTGCTACCCTGCGTGCAGAATCGGCCTGTTGTTTCCTTTTACCCAGCAAAGTGAGCTCACAGCAAAATTCACAGAATGGCAATCACTCTAATTACCCACGTACAGAGGTTTCGTACTTTCTGATAAACCTTTTAAGAACATCAAGGGAGGAATAACAGATCCTGAGGTGCAAACGGAAGGTGTCTCTTTTTGGTGTGCTTGGGAAAAAAAGCCTTTGCCTTTGTGTGAGGTCAGATTAAGTCAACTCAAAGTCAAAGTTCATGGCGTCTTTGGGTAAAAGACTTTACTTAGCTGTGTAACAATACAGATTAGTCGCCTAATACAATCAAGGCACTGTGTGGAATGCAGAAAATCACTGGTAATGAGCGCAGGCCTTGCATATACCCCTCATTTTCTGGGAAGGACTCTGTCTCTCTCAGACATTTCAAAGGCCAAAACGCAGAACGAAAGGGGAAAAGCGAAGGAAGTGAACACAGAAAGTGATATGCATGTGCAGCTTGGAAACCGTAATTTAGTCAAAGCGTTAAAACTGCACAGTTAGGCGTCTAGGGATACAAGTGCCCCCTGTATTTCTTTGACTGGCCAGAACATTCTGCAACATTGCGCTGATGCTCAGGCCTGGACAATGAAGTGCTTGAGTAGTGATTATAGCGACACCTGAACTCACTGGAGAGGCATGCATCACTGAGAGAAAAAACTGCCAAATCACATTCCACTGCAGAAAAAAAGACAGAATGTGCCACAGAATGATGGTGTGGATGGTATGAGAGCTGAGGAGGGGAGTGTCGGAGGAAGACGAGACAGAGTGTACATTTATCAAAGTGTTATCCAGTGGGTACCACTTAGGGTTCTCTGTAGCAATGCCATAGAACAATATTTTAAATTGATGCTACTTCAAAGAACCATTGTTGTATATGAGATATGTAATCAGTAGGAACCTGAAAAAACCTCATATGAAATAGTTACTCCATATCAATACTTTTTTCTCCTAGGACAATACACTGATGCCAAGAAACTTTTAGTTTTTTAAGAGTGTAAAAGTGCACAGCTGAGGAGAAATGAGAATGTTTCCATGTTTAGTAGCTGAGAGGGAATTGGAAGGCAGAAAAAGAAAGAGAGGGAAGAAGATTGCATCCGAGAGAGAGAGAGAGAGAGAGAGAGAGAGAGAGCGAGAGAGAGAGGCAGTGAGGCATTGGATTGGGCTAATGCTTAGACTCCCAGTGGGCTTGTTCAGAAATGATACCATGCTTAAACGGATCAATTCGTTCTAATTAGTCATACAGTGCGATGCATCACGCCGTTTCACCGTGTCAACATATCCGCGAACATGGATGGGAATGGATTGAAGTGATTACGACGCCGACAGTCGAGGGACTGTAACAATCTTTCATTTTGATAAGCGCTCGCTTCCCAAGCTGAGATAATGGGGTACACGGAGAACAAGCACAGCAAAGCTTGCAGTCAAATATGTCTCTCTCTCTCTCTCTCTCTCTCTGTCTCTTTCTCTTTAGGCCTGACCTCCTTAATCCTGTAACACAATAGTCTGCCTGGCTTGGCCAGAAATTGGCCAGAAATTGGCCTTCACTGAAAAATGCATTAAATTCTGCTGATGTAACACGTCATAACAAAAAATAGCTCATGTATCAGAAAAGTAACCTTCTTTTAAGGTATGCAATTCTATTGGACCATACATTGTGAAATGATTAAACAATGTGGAGGGCAGCTGGACTTTTCAGATAATATGCAATAAGAAATACATTATAAATGATGCACACATTTAAATCAGGTAAAGTCAGTGCATCACTTGTTCTGTCATCGTGCAGCTTTTGCTAGATTAATTTTAAAAAAAAACCTGCAGGCCAAAGTAGAATTCACTGTACATGCTGCAGATAATCCATATCTAACTCTGTAGCAATGTCACCGTGTTAGAACATGCTGTTTTGAGGAGAATGTGTGTGTGTATGAGTGTGTGTGACCGAATACAGTAGAAGGCTGATCCTGGCAGATGGAGCTGCTCTTCACATGCTGCTCTTGTCAAATGCTGTGTGTGTGAAAAATGACAGAACTGGTAAACAAGTGTGAGCAGGCAGGTCCAGGCATTAGACAACACTAGCATGTTTCTGACAGGGCCTTCTGGCATGAGATACACACACGTACACACTTTCTGCTGTGCACCTCCGTTCCGATAGCCTGAACTAAAAATATAACAATGAAAAAAGGAACAGTGAAAAAGAATGCAAAAAAGAAAGATCAGCGCATACTTAAAAAAGCATGAGCGATGAGTCCCCTCGAAAAAGAGATTTTAATATTATGAAGTCAGATAATATTGTAAAGTTTCTTTACCAATTTAAAGCCTTTCCCTAGAACCTTTGTTATATAAGGATTCTTAAAGGTTCATCTCATTTACAAAAATGTTTTCTAAAGACCAATTGAAAGGTTTGTTCGGCAAGTTTTTTTCTATGGCTTCATGCAAAGAACCCTCCTTAGGGTTTTTGTTTTTAGGAATGTAGTCAAAGTGTTGCATGGATCAATATGGATATTATACAAAAGCTACTACTACTGCAGGGGTACCCAGTCCTAATCCTGGCGACTCAGTATTCTGCACATTTATGTGCCTTGTCTCATCGTGGACACAGGTGGGCAGAGTAAAGGAAACACAAAAATGTGCAGTGCATGGGGTCACTGGGATTGGGAACCCCCATATATAAACATCAGATACACACAATATGATCTCCTGTGCTATAGGACTGAATATCACAAATACCTCTGTAATACCACTATATTTACACATAACATCAAATACAACTGTGGTACAGCTGGATAAGAATGCAGCTGTTTCACATGTCTTTGCTGTTATGTCAGAATTTTGGAACGTTTTCTTTTCTTGTGCCATTCACATTGCTTTAACATTTAGTAGTGATGGGACGAAATGTACCAAAATTAAGTAAAGTAAAATGGCCTCCTATTGTCCTGCATGAACAGACCACAACAATGTGAAATTCTTTCTTTGCCCTTAACCCATTCACCAAGTATAGTTACCATTTCAGAGATTCAACTATGTCATTCATAGCCTCCTCCTTTCTTTTCCAGGTGTCCATGAACAGTGGCATGCTGGAGGTGTACGGCGGTGATCAAGGTATGACTGCCCCTCATGGTGGACTGACACCTCATGCCCTCACAAAGCTCTCTGTTAAAAGTGAAGTCACAGGTTGTCCAGCTGCCGAATCCGGCTTCTTATAAGCCTTCTAGCACGCAAAAAAATCACAGAGAGATGGTAGCAATCACTGTGTTCTCAATGCTATGATGCTTCTTGGAAACCGGACCCAGCGCTGTTAGCAAAACCTTTGGTAACACTTCACGAACGGCCAGTATTTGTAAGGCTTCACGAAAGCTATGTAAACCTTTTTTGTGATTTTTGAAAAAAGCTAATGAAAATGGCGTATTCCGACATGCACCCATTATCATAAAGGCTGTTTTAGTCAACTGTGATGCCTTTTCATCTCAGAACATGTTATGACAATGGATGCTTGTTGAAATAAGCCTCTATAAATGTTTATACAGGTTGTAATGTAAGGTTAAACAAGTCAAACAGCCTTACTAACGCTATCCTTCAGCGAAGTGTTGCCAAACCTATCAGAATCTATCAGTGAATCATCCATATTACCAACTTTCTATACAAACCACCACTTAAAAAGCAACACGCTGAACTGACTTAGTTCAAATTGGTATATCATTTCCATGTGAATGAACTGTATTAAATCAACCCTCTTACTGCCAGATGTAATTGAAGCACAACATTATATTGTTATATTTTATCCACATACATTCTATGTATTTGAATCAAGCAAAATCAGTGCATTACTTAATTGAAAGTCAGTGTAAAGATAGCATTTAGATAGTTTTTCACTGTGTGCTTCTCATTACAACAATATGAGCTATATGAAATCAGGGAAATCAAGCATGAAAGCATGCTGCCTTGTTTGCGTGTGAGTTCATGATCAGTGCATTAAACATAATGAAGTTGAATGTGAAAGGAAAACACTGCAGTACGTCAATGGTTGCCAACTTATTTTGGGGACTCAAAGTGCACATTGTTTGCCTTGCAGTTTTATTGCACATATTTTGCATTATCAATGTTTTAGTCTGCTGAATGTTATGGCATACATCCTTGCTGTGCTATGCATGACACAAAGGCTTTTTTGAGGGAGATTTTTTCCCCCTTATGAATGTCATGAATCAACTAAGCCTAATTGATTTAGGAAATATTAAGGATGCCTCAAGAACTCTTCACTCCAATGAGAAAATAAGTCAATTATGACCTTTTTCACATAAGCGTGCTGCAGGACAATGAGTGGCTGCACACGGGTAAAATGTCCCTATTGAATCAGCAGAAATGAATTGAGAAATCCAATCACACGTCCCAATTACATAATTTGGAGGAATGCGAGCGAGATTCTGGATGCTGGAGCACTTTACCTCTACACTGATTCGTTACATCAGCAAATTCGTAAAGCTAAGCTAACTGTTGGTGAGAGAATCTTAAAAGAGGGCACAAAGCATTTCTATAGTGAACCAATGAAAGGCTTGTTTGAGCCTAAAAGAGTGAAGACAGTGCTCACACTGCTTTGTATTTCTTAAATGCACATTTTAAAGGACTGATTTCAGGGGGTTGGGTAACTGATCTGATTAGCTTAGATCCAGCATTAAGTCTGTAGTTAAGACAGTAATTTTCTCAACACGAATGCTCTTGTGTCCCATCATAGACACACTGTTCTGTGTACTGACTTGAACCCATGAAGATCAATGTCTGTGTGCCTTCTCTAAAACCCCTTTCTCTGTTTCCCTGCAGAACATGACACCAGAGTTTTAGCAAAAGAGAGACAGAAGAAAGATAACCACAATCTGAGTAAGCTACCTCTTTACTAAACCTTACAGACCCCATTTTTTGCTTATTTGTGCCTTTTATTGGATAAACATATTTCTTTCTTCTTCGGCAGTTGAAAGACGACGACGATACAATATCAACTACAGAATCAAGGAACTTGGCACCCTCATACCAAAGTCCAATGATCCGTAAGTGGCATCTCTTTCCATTTCACTCAAAGTAATATTTCAGTGAAAAATTTAATTCACACAATTTTCCTGAATGTAAAAAAACATATTTGGTGTCCACAGTATGCTTCTTTAATTTGGAATTGAATGCTAATCCAGTCTAATGTAGCTAACAAGAAATAGAAGCATACAAAATAAGATCACGTCAAATCATCACACATTCGCCTCGAGCTGTGTCGAGTTGTTAAATCTCATTTGCGTTTATGGTTACTGATGTATGATAGATTACGTATTACATATTTTTATTAATACAAATGGAAAAAGTACAGCTGTACATCAATCAGCCAAATTAAAATCAGTTACAGTGAATGAATATCACTGATTTTGATTACTATATATATTAGACAGCAAGTGAACAGTCAGTTCTTGAAGTTGACGTGTTGGTAACAGGACAAAAGGGCGAGTGTAAGGAACTATGCCAATGGCCAGATTTTGATGGATAGGCTCCTCTATCAACGCGTCTTCAAGACAGCAGGTCTTTTGGGGTGTTCTGTGGTTAGTACCTAAGAATAGTAAATATAGTCCAGTGAAGCAGTGACAAGGTCATGGGTGCCGAAGGCGGGACAAACTAGTCATCAATGGAGGCCCATCTCAGAATTACAGCACTTAAAGGAACTGCTGTCCCAGATTCACCAGTGTGCCTTTAGAAGTCTTGTGGAGTCCAAGCTGTTTAGGCAGCATGTGGGGGACCAACACAATATTAGGAAGGTGGCTAATGAGTGCAAGAGCTTCCAATACATAGCTCCATTAGCCTTGGAGTTTGTACAGAACTAAAGAAGATAACATATCTGATATATATTGACAATATTTGGAATTGTGTAAACTCATTTTTTTTTTACTTTATTGATCTTTGTTAGTCTAATTTGTTAGCCTAAATAGCCCATGGCTCCTACAAAACAGCATAAATGACATGGCTGTTGAAACTAACGGCACAGAAATTCAAAATGACCCCACTTTCAGAGTGACACCCAAAAAAGTGATTTCTTTTGCTCAACCAGCCTGAAGTGGTATCAGTAGCTCAGTGCAAAGCTCCATTTGAATGATGAAAATAGGGTTAAAGACCACTAGAATCAAAGTTTAAGCACAATTGGACCTGCAGATGGAATATGGTCCAGAGAGGGAATCCACTGGCCCAGCTCAATTGAACTTTTGATGGAATTTAAATGGAAGGTTACTGTTGTCACTGTGCCATTAGCACAAGATAAAGGAGATTATTAGCTCTGATCAGACCAATGTCTTACTCTAAAGAAAGAGACAATTTTACCACACTTCCTCCCTTTTAAAAAAGTAATGGAATCGGGAATGGCCGCAGTTCAGCTTCCAAAGTTAATTTTTTCCCCCTTACACCGGCCGACACCTATTTTTACTCAAGGATTAATTTTACCATACAAGGGCCACAGAATGGACTTTCTGCAGACACACTTAACTATTCTATTAAAATTCCCATTCAAACGGCAATGTAATGTCCGAGAATGAATAATTGGCCATGTAAATCACCATTTCTTATTCCTATAAAAAAGGGGGCTCTTTGTAAGGGCATTTTTCCTGTGTGTGTGAAGGTTTTGCTGACGCAGAGCTTGTGTGAAAAAGGTTATCTTTTCCCTTCTCTGGCAGTGATATGCGCTGGAACAAAGGGACCATCCTCAAGGCCTCGGTGGAGTACATTAAGTGGCTACAGAAGGAGCAGCAGCATGCCCGTGAACTGGAGACCCGACAGAAGAAGCTGGAGCAGGCTAACAGGAGACTACTGCTCAGGATCCAGGTAGAGAGAGAGAGGGAGTGAGAGAATGTGCGTGTGTGTGTGTGTGTGTGTGTGTGTGAGACACACATATATGTCAAAACACATAGATAAATAGAAACATTCTTAATCCCAAGTTATGAGTCAATAAAAGAACTGGACAAATCACATACATGGAGTACATCAGGAGAGGCTATAAAACCTTACAGGATTTACTAGATATTTACAGCAATTTACATCTCCTAGCCCTGAACTACACATATTTCCATTGAAAGGAAAATATACCCCATGACGCTTCAAAGTCGTCTAATGCTTTAACCAGGCATTTTATAACATTTTGTGTTTTAACAAAAGACATTATGAAGCTTTCAGATGAGATAATTGGCAATAAGACACAAAGAAGTGCTAAGGTAACTGCAGACCTGCTGTTAACCAATAGCGATTAGCTCAGAAGCATTTGGTCCAGACAGAAAAGAAAATGTTTAGATCAGTCAGTAGAACAGCCTGCCCTCACCCAGTTCTACCCAAAACCCGCGTTTTTCTTCCCCTATTGTCTGATAGTGGACCAGCCTGTGATTCTGATGTTTTAAACTGCGATTAAAGCACCTCCTGCTTTGAAGCTGAGCGGTCTCAGGAAATTACCTGATTAATAAACAGCGAAGCTACAGCTCTGTCAGGAGAGGAATGGGCCTGGAATTAGATTATGAGGTCTAATAATACAGAAGAGTCCCTCCTCATCTAAAATTATGCATTACATTCCAGCAGTATTGACATACTCACAGAGCTGGCAGCTGAAACATTACAGGAGTCCTCACACACAGAGACATCGCAATTAGCCTCTAAAGTAATTACCCACAGTCTCCCTATCCAGCAGCTACTGATACTCCACTGTGTGCCTGAACACAGCCAGTCCTGTCAGGCAATCAGCTGTACAGTACAGTTAATTTTACAAATGAAAATGGCTGAGCTAATTAGAGCTTGATTAAAGAAACTAGCCCATACTTTACAGTAATGGACCCCTATTTATGTATATAAGAATGTCTCTCACACACACACATCACAACACACACACACACACACACACACACACACACACACACATACAAACACATACAGTGTGTGGGGGCAGGGAATACATTGTTGGTTTCATATATGAAATGGCCACCTTCTCTTTACATTGAGCATTTTATGATAAACAGATCTGTTTAAATCATGCTTGTATAAAACATTATGATGTTATTTTACTGTAAAGAAAATTTAAAATCAGTGATTTACATGTGTGGGTGTGTGTTTTTCAACAGGAGCTGGAGATCCAGGCTCGCGCTCATGGTCTGCCGAGCACTCTCGGGGCTGTGGAGCTTTCCTCTCACCTCCTCAAGCAGCAGCAGCAGCAGCAGCAGCAGCAGGTAGCTCAGGCTGTTTCAGGACCACAGGCCCCTCAGGCCTCTCAGCCTGGTCTGTATCCTCAAGAGGAGCTTACTGTGCCCGAGTACCTTCAGAGAAACCCCCTGCCTGCAGTCATCTCAGCAGGAGGCGGAGGTGTAGGAGCCAATGAACAGGCTGACGTCTCCACCACCTTCTCGGACCCGCTCTCACACTTCACGGACTTCTTCAGTGCCACACTGAAAGAAGAGCAACGGCTGGACGAGATCCTGATGGAGGAGGCACTCTCGCCC
Source organism: Clupeocharax schoutedeni (assembly GCA_037974565.1). Taxonomy (NCBI): domain Eukaryota; kingdom Metazoa; phylum Chordata; class Actinopteri; order Characiformes; family Alestidae; genus Clupeocharax; species Clupeocharax schoutedeni. The sequence goes on from JBBPDH010000124.1 coordinate 19,983,503, forward strand.
TTTGGTGCTGACCCCCTGCTTTCCGCCACCTCCCCAGCTGCCTCCAAAGGGAGCAGCCGCAGGAGCAGCTTCAGCACGGACGACGGAGACGACCTCTAACCTGCCAACCTACCAGCTCTGACAGAGCTTGACTACTGCGGTCCGAACGCTCCATTGCACCGTCTGGAAGAGGGAACAAAGCACGGGCCCTTGCATACTTGGGTGAACTGAACTCCCTCATTTTGCAAAGGACTACAGGGTGCCCAGCTCCGGCCCTGGGTATCTACTATCTTGGAGAGTTTAGTTCCAACAGACTATATTGTTCAGGTGCACCTAAAAGTCTTGACTTCTAAAAGTGAAAACATAGATGCATTGACTTTGCTTGATTTAAATGTGCACATCATATCCACAGCACATAATATATGGCTGCTTTTCTGAAGTGGTAGGTTTTAGGGGTATAAGGAATGATGAAATTCTTGATGTTATATATTTTTGATACAATTTTTGGCCTACATCTGTAAAATTATTTAACTCTGGACAAGCGCACCTACCTATTGCATTTATATAAATATGTTTCCATTTCCTTATTAGATCAAGTACAATCTAAAGCCCCAAATTAACACTGCAGCCTCAAGCATAAAGTTGTCGTTTTAGTTATTTTAATGTTTATTAATGTATATTATTCCATTATAGTTATTTGGAACGGTGACTGATAACAAGTGTATGTACATTATTTCATATTGTATATGTAAAAATACGTAAACTTTGACATACATTAATGCAACAAGAATTTTGTTCCATTTCTACTAGTCTTATTAATTATGAAAGATCCACATAAAATATGCACTAAGGGTTGCAAGGTTTTTCAAATAACACGTTATGTTGATATGAGATATTTGATTAAAATGAAAATGACAAGCAATTCAGTCAAGCTAATTCAGTGCATAAATTATTTATTGCAACATACACCTGCTTAAGGGATGGAGGATATATTTAGAAATACTTAGTAGGTACTAAACATAATGTAAAAGCTACATTTGGGTGCTGCAAACTGTATTTACTGATGTTTAAAACATATACTTTAACTAGCCTACACTTAAGCTAAGACGCAGCTGCTTGCTGGTCTGCTGGCTTTGGTTTGGAACTACACTCTGCAAGACAGTAGATGTCCCGACTCAGCACTGGCCAGACGTGGCCTACAGTGATAAGGATATATACTTTTCCATGTCTTGCGCCAATGTGGAGTCAGATACATCAAAAGAAAAAGGGAGACTGACTGAAGTGCTGATACTTACCTGCTGTCCAGCCTACTGTGTCTGACAGATGGCCTTTATTGTATATCCTTGGTTAAACTTACAACACTGGTCAATCGCATCCACTGGAGTTTGAAAAACTGTATATTTCTGAAATGTATCATAATGGCATTGTTCATCTTGACCAAATGAAGAAGAAAAGGAGAAGAAGCGAGCTGTTTCCCCCGTGTGCCTTACCCAAAAACTGGTTAGCTTACTAAGCACTGAGAAGAGGAAGAAATACAAGAGTAATTACTAGCCAAAAAAGTCTAACATGCCTTTTTATGTTTGTTTTCCCAGTTCATAAAGTATTTTTAAAGGAAGATATCCATTTATGTATTTATATGTATGTTTTAATCCCTGTATTGTTCCAAACAATCTAACATGTTTTGTTTTTTATAACGTTTGGGGTGGGGGAAATACAATAAACCCCTTTTTGATAAATAAGGACTGATTTCATTTCATTCTTTCTTCTTCGGATGAATTGTGTTCAACTGAAATGTTTTTTCAAATGTTGACTAAAATACAGAGAGTATAACAGCAGTCTTAAATACATGAAACACAAATCATTGTACAGTTACATCAAGTTACCAACATCTGTCACAATGTGTTTATTGACCTGTAGTTTATCCAGAGTTTTTCCAAAACTCTTCACAATATTATAACAGCCACTTACAGCTTTTAAATGATTTACACTTAATTGAATACACCCGATTCAGGCCTTCAGGAACTTCTGAACGTGATTAGTACTGCAGTAAAATTCTGCAGGAGAGTAACTGAACTCTTTAGTTCTAAGTTAATAATTAACATGAGGTCAGATGTTGGAAAGTCATGGGTTCGAATCCCAAGACTGCTAGTGGCACCACCCTTAAGGAAGATCCCCACACACTGCTCCCCGGGTGCTGTGTTCCTGGTTAAATGCCGAGAAAGAATTCAACACTCTTCACACTGTGTGCTGTGGTGTGTTCATGTATGACAGAAATGGTCATGATACATATACACTTACAGTTACTGTTTGTACTAAATCGTATATTTCGTTTTTTGTCTTTAAACTGCATTCTATACATGCTGCTGTTTACACTGTTTCAGTGTTTAATGATATGAACTTGACATGAACATTGGTTAGATGTCTTTAATTTTACAATATGTAGCCACCAAAAATAATATCTTGTACATACTTTGCACATTGAATATTAAAGGTCTGGAATAACTTGCAATATTAAGTTTTGTTACTTTATACACAGTAAGAGTCATTATTGTCAATATTTATCTTGGGATGCACCAAGAGGTATTTAATTGCATTTAAATTAAAAGAAATTCAGTTTAAATGGTAAATGATATACCGTGATCTATTTACCTTGTTATTTATGTGAATTTATATACATTAAAAAAATAGCGGTTATTGAGTTTTGCTTTGTGGCACTAAAAGCATTGTATGTGTACTTTAATATCCAACACGCAAATTATGCTCTGACACTAATTGCTACACATTTACCAATTAGATACCAGACACTTAGTTTACTATTCGAATACCATCAGACACGTGTAACCATTCAAAAAGTTAATTTTTACAATATTAAGGATGTTTCCAGACTTGTGGTATACACACATACACACACACACACACACATTCATACAGCACTGATTGTGTTTTAGAGTCCCTCTACAGTTCTACAGAACTGATGAGGTCTTGGCCTGTCTGAAGCACAGCCCGTTGAGAGGGTTTGGCTTTGAGTGACATCCTGATTGACCACTGATGAGGACGACCCCTGCCGCAAACCACTAATGACACGGAAAATACCCATAATTACACACAGGCCCAGCAGACAGCTGCCGAAACACAGCTGCCTGTTAGTATCAGGGGTCTGATGAGCAGGTTGTTGGGCCAAATCCCCACACGGACCCCACCCCACATACCCTCCTTAAAGCACACGCCTGCTGCTAAATATTAAACATAAACCATAAATACTTATCAACAGTCTTTCCCCCAATGCTGCTTGGAGTCTCTTTTTAGTCAAGTCTATTTAAAGTTTAATTTTGGGCTTGTTTTAGTGCTGTACGATAGGCAGTCTTTTGAAGAAACATTTCATTAGCTGAGATTTTTTAAGCAAACTCAGAAATGAAATAATGCATTAATAATACAACAAACACTGGTAGCGGGGAAAAAAAACATGCCAGAGCATTTCAGTGGATATCCTGTGTTCCTCATCAAAGCGTGGTTAAATTAATGTTTTAGAATGTTATTAGCTTATATGTTTCCCCATAATGAAATCGAAAGCTTCGGTGCGTGCCTCCTCTATAGTCAGAAAATAAAATTGAACCACCATATCATTATCAAATGCAGATACTCCGACTACAAAGTGCCGAGTGATGTTTACGGGTAATTGGCCGACGCAATTACAGAAAGTAAATATGGATTTTCATTAAAAGGAAAACACAGAGAGGCTCTGAAACGCCGTATGAAATTCATTTTCATGAGTGCAATCCAACTTTTCCCATTTCTCAGCCACTTCCAGAAGTCTTTTACATCTGCAAATATAGACGCTTTGATATATGCCAGCTCAATTTTCTCCAGAAGAAAAAAAATTCAGTGTTTAGAACAACAGCACAGAAGCTAATGAGGTGATCCTGTATTAAGCTGACTTTAATGATGTAGATAAAAACAAATATAACAGTAAAAAAAAGATTTGATTTATTATATTTATTTATATTTATTTATTTGCACTACACATATTGTAACCAGTTTACACATTTCAGATTAATTTGCAAACCAAACTTAAACAATTTACTCTTAAACAACACTCTCAAAAATAACCAAAACAGGTTCTATTTACAATGCCACTTATCTGGTTCCCTGAAGAACCTTTCAGTTTTCATTGCCTTCATGTCAGGTTCTAGAAACTGACAGAGCCTTTGTATTCTGCACTTAGGTTCAGGTACTCATGGCACCTCAGATGGTCCACATTTGTTACAGCACAGCTCACAACATATAGGGGTGTGAACATTACTGGAAGCTTAGTTGTAGCTCCCATTAATGAAAAATCTATCTGTGAAATAACAGTAACTATCCTGTGCTTGGTGTATGCCTGCATGTTAACACCCCAGACATGTTTTATAGCTATAAACTATAGACACCTAACTGAAAATGACTAAAATCATGTTTATAGTAGTTGCTGCGAAGGGGTATTCAGTTAACTGTGCTGTTTTGTTCACAATGTGTGCTTCTATCAGTGCCGACAGTGGCTGTGGGGCCTACACTCTGAAACTACAGATACTGCAGCTATAGTGCAATCCACAACATCCTATTAATTCCTAATCTGGACACATGGAATGTAAAAGCCATACTAATCCACTTCAGGGTGACTCACTTGCTTTTCTGTCATATCTAATGCACACAAATGTAAAACACATTATATCTTTGTTTTATGTGCTGTTGCTAATGCTAATGTTGTACATTTTGAAACAATGCTTTCCAGATGTACATTTGTAGAGATTACAAAGAATTCTGAAAAATCATTACAAAATACAGTAATATACCATCCTTTATATATACATGTACATTTCTGTACTACATATTTAGATTCATGTGCAGCATCTGCAGGGGGATGGGGGGGGGGGGGTGTCATCAAGTGATTTCCATTGATTTCCATTGCCAACTGGCTTTAGTTGACTTTGCATAATGAAACAGCTGCCATTTATTGCCAGCTTATGTCAGGGTCTGACAATAGAGAGAGGAGCTGATGGGGAAACTATTCCATCGTATGAATTTCCATGCATTATTCCAAATTACTGTGAATTTTGTGTCAGCATATTGTGACAAAATCTCAGATCTCTGAAATGGTAGCTTAACAAGCGAAGAGAAAGACGTGTATTAACGTAACAAGGTTTTTATTTCTATTGGCCCACTTGTCCTGGAATGAAGAGCTTTGAAGAAAAAAAAAAAGAATAAAAGTTAGAAAAGTTACTTATATGCAGAACCGATGTTTTAGAAGAAGTGCAGTCACTGCTGGGGCAACGGAGGGGGTACTTCACGAACAGGTCAAAAGGTCAAAATGTTATGTTATTTTTGGAGGCAGTCCACAAAAGAGTGCCGAACATTATTTAGGAAACAGAAGTTCATTAATTAAACTCTCGTATGGCTAGAGGTGGACATGCCTGATCGAAGGCAGTGTCAGGAAATGTTTTGGACATTCTCACTTTTGTTATAGACACTGAAAGCAGACACCACATAAACCAGACACACTTGTTTATAATTAATTATAACCTGTACTTATGTTAGAATCATTCATTCAAACTCATAATGAACAAGAAAACTGTTCAAAAGCTCCCTTTTAAATCCATGTCCACTATGTTTACTTTATTTGAACATATCTTTTTTATAATAATGAGTGGACCGATAAAAATGATTTGGGATTAAAAACTCTTTATTAAAAAGCTAAGAATGATTTCCTTTTCTTATAAACATATGAGATGTGAGTTTTATTTTGACAGTATCAATGTACTTAAGATATTAACTTGCTCTACTAAATCACCAAGTGTCTAACATGCAGTTTTATGAGGAAACAACAGTATTTTATTGGGATTTCTACTGGTGTGTGCACATGTCCTGTGTTGCGGTGTTCACTGCTGTAACTGTTCGTTCTCCATTCACTCCCCTGCTTTACCAGTAGATGGAGATAACACACTGTCTCCATACAGCCCACCGCTCTTGCTTCTCCATAATCCCCTTAGTTCTGATTGTTATAACTGGAAAGAGCCAATACGCTCTTCTCAGAACTTCAGCAGCAGTTCTCTTTCACACCGGTCACAGACACATTACCCCTCAAAACAACAGGAGAGTAATGAATGGAGTGCTCAGAAAGGGAGCGTACACCTTACATTTATGTCTTTATTCAGTTCTGGGGAAACAAGCCAGCTGACAGCATGAACGAAACTATCCCAGCATCCCCAACAAGCACTGACTGTGTGTATGTGTATTTTAGCCACACACCACTTAGTTAACAGACCAATGATGACTTCAAGTTAGATGCAGTTAGTACCCTGGTTTACACACGACATACACAAGTTTGTATTCCTGTCTCAATGGGACATTTTCATGACCTCCTGCTGCTCAACCAAACCCTAAACTTAACCCCAGGAGTCAAGAGCAAGTCTTTCCAAAAGATCCTTCAAGCAGAAATTTTTGGTCCTACCAACGATCTCAAACATCTACTCTTAAAGAGGCAAACTCAGTAGAGATATGCTTATTTAAGTGTGTTCATCAGTTCATACACATTTAAATCTCAGTTTTGCAAAATGTACTGTCTTCAATGAATAAAAGATACTGAAAAAAATGTTTTATAATGAAAGTGTCTAGTGTTTTCCTGATTAAACAATAGAACAATGCAATTTCATCAATCTGTTCTGTAAAGTCCTCTCTCTGGAGTGTATCATGACAATGAAATTAACATTTCCATTCTAACATCTTCCAACGATTTGGTTTCCAATCTTTTTTGAGTATGCAAATGCATGTCTCATATATATTACTCAAGGTGCATTTTCACGAAGCTTTCGATACAAAAACTCTGGATTTAAAACACACATTATAAGTGTGGTGACCAGACAGTTGTCCTCACAGTGTCAAAATATCATGTTTTCTACCATGTCACCAGAAAAAAGCTGAATACCAACACCAGGTCGAAAAAGAGGCCGCAGCAGAGAAGTCTCATCACAATTGAAGCCTTCTGTAGCCTTAATCTGGCTAAAACTGACTCCAGCTTTGTCTTGCACAGGTGATTCTATGCCAGGATTAGTTTCCCGTTCATTTTTATTAATTCATAGTGACTTGCTGTTTTTGAATTTATTTAACTGAATGTAGGCAAATGTTGCAAAATTGTATTCAGAGTACTGTTGATCACTTAATTTATTTAAAGTGTTCGCACAGCGTAATGATCAGTTTCTTTGTAAAAACATCTTTAGAAATGTGAAAGTTGTGATGGTACCAAGGAGAAACTAGGTGTTATTTTGTAAAGCATTATTGAAGTTTGTAAACATACACACATACAGTGGAGGTTTTTTTTTCATGTTAATGCTGTAAAACAATACTTGTGCAGATATACATTTGTAAAGATTGCAAGGAATTCTGGACTTTAAAGGTGTCCAAAAATCATTGCAAACTACATACATACCATCCTTGTCAATCCATGTCAATTTCTGTACTAAATATTTAGATTATATGTACACCATTTGGGGGGGGGGGGTTATCATGTGATTTGGCCTTCCATTGCCAACTGGCTTTAGCTAACTTTGCATAATGAAACAGCTGCCATTTATTACCAGCTTATGTCAGGGTCTGATAATAGAGAAAAGAGCTGATGGGGAGACTATCCCATCCTATGAAATGCCATGCGTTATTCCAAATTACTGTGAATTTTGCCTCAGCAGATTGTGACAAAATCTCTGAAATGGTAGCTTAACAAGCAAAGAAAAAAATGTATTAATGTAACAAGGTTTTTATTTCTATTGGCCCACTTGTCCTGGAATGAAAAGCTTTAAAAAAAAAAGAATAGATCGAAGGTCACTAACTGGCGAGGGGTGTTATTAAAAAATGATATCCTCCTGTGAGGCCTGGGTGTGATTGTGGCAGCATCCATATGAGGGGTGCAGTAAAGATTTTAGGGGGGCTGCACACACACACACACACACACACACACACACACACACACATAAAAAAACTTTATCTTTTTGTAGCAAGTGCTACAAAAGCCAGCAAACAAACCAAACTATCTCAGTTCCTAAGCCATTGCAAGCGGATGGAACCTGAATCTTCTGTGCTCATCACAATAAAGGTTTCAAAAAGGCCACTTTTCTCCATTTAAACTGAGATTGTTAAACAAACAACTATTTAAAGGTTCTTTAAGGAACCAAATATGTTACTTCTGTGGTTCTTGCCCTGAGGAACCACTGTTTGCAGGAGTGAGAGCGTGTGTCATGACCCTGGGTCATGTCTGTTACCTGGCCACACCGTGCCCAACCATTCCAGCGTCCTTTGGGGTTCCAGGTCTATTCTGTGTTTATAGGGGGCGCACCCCAGATGCACTTCACCAACGCCCACATCAACGGGTGGAAAACCGCGTATTAACAACGGAATACAAAGAGATGAAAACCCTCCAGCTGGGCCCTGCACTATAAAAGCCCTCGATGCGATTTCCAGACAGTTCGATTGAATCGAACCAGATGCCAAAAACATAACTTCAAACAAATTGACTTCCAATTATTGGAGTGCACACTTCCAGATGTGCTACAGATGGGGAGACGGAGGGGGGTGGGTTGGGGAATTGCAAAAGGTGTCTCGAGCCACAATAAAGCCAGGGCAGAGCGGAGTGTGTTTTAAATCACCCTGAGCACAGAGCGGGACAGGATGTGAGAGGACAAATGTGGCTGAGGAGAGAAGAGTGTGTTATTAGGACAAAGTGAATCCACAGCGCTCCACACACACACACACACACACACACACACACACTCAGTGGTGGGGTATGGGGGAAGCAGTATGCTGTCATCTAGCCGGGAGGTTACTTTAATGCTAATTCACAAGTGATCTTCAGCAAAACCTTCATCCTGAAAATGAAATCACAGGCAGAGGACACTCGCGGCTCCAGTTCAGCCGTGCATATGCATGAGTGCATATTAATTTATGGCTATACATATATTTGAAAGGTTGTAATGAATGGACACAGGCTTAGTGGCATTCACTTTTTATACGGCTAACCAGTATCGAATGAGAAACATTCACTAGCTCTTCCCATACTCAGGGCTCTGCAGGAATACATATTCGCTATTTTAACTTCAACACAGTGCAAGCATGTAACATTTAAGGATGGAAATTATTTAATGAGCCCAAAATGCACAATAATTATGGGGTAGCTTCTACAAATAATTTAAGGACATCTGAAACCCTGAGTTTCTTCCTGTTAGAAAACAGTGCCTGACCTTTTACCCAAATGATGAAGCTATTTCTTATAACACTCAAATATGCGGCCGTTACTAATAGAGGAGATCATTTGAGTATATATTTAATGAACATTGAGGATATTGGGATATTAAGTATATTGATATATTTATAGTATTGAAATTACTTTCAAATTTAAATTGATGTAATATGAGCTATTCATCGGCCATAGCAATGATCCAATATTTAAAAGGAAACAAATAAATAACACTAAATAGTCAATAAATTAAATGGTCAAAAAGTCTATTTTAAAACAAATGAATTTTATTACTGCATTGGTTTGTTTTGCTTTTGTCTTTATTTAAATACACACAACTTTCAATAGGATACCATACAGGTACGCCCTTAAAAAGAGGGTTCTTCAAGGGTTCTTCAGGAGAGGCAACCACTTTAGGTTCCCTGAAAAATGGTATGGTTGATAAGTTTAAAGAAACTCATAATTTAAATGTTCTATACCAATAGAGGCTAAATCATGAAGCATTTAGAACCCTTTATGAGCACACCAGTAAAGCACATTAAATATCTACTTTTCTATGCCGTTCCTTTGTCTAATATCTATAGTGTGAGGGCTGTGTGAAAAGGGCGAGGTGCTTATCTCGTTAAAAGTGGTAAGAGGGGGCCTGTGGGGGCCTTGTGGAGCAGAACCATTCCGCTGGGGCCTGGGCCCGTTTAACTGCACCGCTTCACCGTTTCACTGTTTGATCCCTCAGCCCTGCCTATCTGTGCCTCTGTATTCAAATGGAGAACAGTGCTGAGGCCTCTGTCTCTGTTTAATTCAGGCCCCTGCGCGGGACTATGCTAATCCGCCGCTCCGGCCGCCACTCTCTAGCTGTAACCTCTGCTAATCTGAGTGACCTTGGCAGAGCGGCGGACGGGACCTGTGATTGATTTGTAATTCAAAATGAGAGCGACAGGTCTGGAGCCACGGGCTGCTATAACGGAGCCAAGCGCTGGGGGGAAATCAGGCAAATAAAATAAGCCGAATGAAAGTTTAATCCGAGTGTGTGTGTGTGTGTGTGTGTGTGTGTGTGTGTGTGTGTGTGTGTGTGTGTGTGTGAGTGTGTGTGCACAAATGTGCGACGGCCTGGGTCTATGCCGTTCTGGGAGTACCTGTTAGTATGTGTGCAAGTGTGTATGAGAGTTTGTTTTCGTACATTTTGAGGACACAATTTGTTTGGTTTTGTAGACAAAAACATGATCCTTTTTTTCAGATTCTACATGTGTCTTTTTTAACGCTGAAAGTGCAAAATAACTTATTGGAGTTACTGAGGGTAGACTTAAGATTAGGTTTAGGTTCAGAGTTACAGTTAGAAAAATCTTCTTACACATAGGTTGCTTCATATTCATATTCACTTTTAGACATCAAACTTAAATATGGCATTTTTCTCTGCTAAACCTAGTGCATCATTTCCATGAAATGCTGACTTTAATATAAAAGGTAAAACTTCACAAAGGTCAATGCATTATTTTTTATTAGACAATATTCAGCAAATAAACGGTAACTGTTAACTAAAATGTGCAGAAATGTGTTCTCTGTAGATTAACACAACATGTCATTTGACCAGGTGTGACCAACTTTTACACATGACTGTATGTATAGCATCATGTCCCTACACTGTACAAAAACGAGTTTGTGTGTGTGTGTATGGTCCAGGGTGTCAGGTTTGGTTGGCTCGTTACCACACAGAGATAATTGGCGCTGCGTGGGCCCGTTTGACCACGGCTCTGTGCATTATTCATCCGACGGCGGGCCGCCACCAGGCCCTTTAGAGGTGGATTCATTCATTATTAATGGGTAATTGTTTATTAAATGCGCTGCCTTGACCCTATTATGCCTATTACAGACTGCACAGTGCAGCCCGGCCGTTTTTACCATATTTCACAGATCTGGAGCGGAGGGAAAGAGAAAGGTGCTGATGGCGAAGATGATGAGGAGAGAAAAAGAACGAGCTAACTGCTGCAGATACACACCGAGGGAGTCGAGAGGTCAAAAGGGAGACAGCAATACAATATTTATGATTGTAGAGGACTTAAAGACATGAATAAATATTAACATTAGTGTAGGCCTAGAATTCGAAAAACAATAGGGGTCCGAGCACCAAAGGTGATGCTGCAAGAAGACTGCCGGATCCACAGGTCAGTTATTAAAATAAAACTCACGGAAAACAGGAAGGCCGCTGCCCCAAAAAGCAGCCCAGAACCTGTCATTCTCTCACACTGTGTTAGTCTACAGGCTTCACTCAGCTCCGTATTCCTAAGAGACTTGATTATAAGAGGGCCAAACTCTTGAAATTCCAATTACAGGAATTCTTCAGTGCCAGTATGGCAAGTGGGCAATTGTAACATCATTAGTGAAGGAGTGGAGGCTTGAACATGACAGTCGGAGCAGTTCTAGGTGTGTGTGTGTGTGTGTGTGTGTGTGTGTATTACTGAATCTGATAAAAAGTCTTTTCTCTTAAAAAGTGTGGACAGAAAGTGCTGGACACTAGAGGTCAGTGTTGGAACAGAATTAGGGTTGGGTGTCTGCTTGCTGGTGTGGTCTGACCCACAGTTCTCGGTAAAACACACAGCACAACATGATCCGAATGCGAACAAACACCCCAACAGAACTTGACGACACAGATAAATCAAAAGGAATTTTGAATGGAACTCACAATATTGCATTCATGATATTAAAAACATTCCCAACAAAGAAAGACACACATGTACACAGCTCACAGCTAGGCAGAATTAAAAAAGACTATGTAATTATAGTAATGATACTTTCACCAGTTATCAGAGTTCAGACAGATTTGACTCTAAGAGTTGGCAAACGTTTTATGACAGCGGAAAACCTGCTGAGGAGTCCCACCACACCTGAGACGATGCGAAAATCGAGACAAAAATCTGAAAAAAACGAGGCGAAAATCTGAACTTCTTTATGGGGTCTCGTAAATGTTGTGGAAATCAATGGACACGAGGCTACATCTGGATTGGTGCAGACAGCTGAGCAAAGGTGTTGTATTGTGTTTGTTGTTGCAGAGGGAAAACGTATTGTTCTGGGGGTTCTTTAAGTAATGTGAATTATTCAGTTATTCCACGGATATTTAACAATTTCACACAGTGGCACTGCCTCATCACTCCTATTTTGGGGGGGGGGGGTGCTGGTGGGGTGGTGGGTGTGCAGAAATCTTATCGAAGCTGTGGAATATTTCATTACCTTTGTGGTGCTGAGGGTGATTAATCTGAAGTGTGAGTTAGAGGGCTTCGGAGTGGGCGTGGAAACTAATGACACTTTTCTGAAGAGGCTTTTCCACTTGCAAACACATTCTGGAATCGGTCTCGTTGAAGAACAATTAATTAGTCCTGTAATTATGCGTAAGATAGTCCAAATTAAAAATAGTTCCAGATTAATTAAATCACTGGAAACACATGTAAGAAAA
>JBBPDH010000124.1:20027924-20041154 GCA_037974565.1 Clupeocharax schoutedeni
CACACACACACACACACACACACACACACACACACACACACATAAACACACACACACACACACACACACACACACACGTATAGAGCAGCTCGTTGCAGATATGCATATATCTCTCTCACACCTGATTCGGAGGCATGATTATAGAATAGAACAGTCACGATTCAATAATGTGTAGTAAATGAAATGACTAGTTAATGAAATTATAATTCATGAAACAATCCTTGCATCAGAATGCCCATTTTAATCGTATACTCACTGTCAATAATATGAATCCATCTGCAAAAATATAAATGCTGCCACAAAGTCAATACTGTCTTTCTTCACAAATAGGAACAAGCAGCTTCTGTGTACATGGCATTATTTGTGCTTTCCAGAATAATAGATTGGGATTCAGGTACATACCTAATATGAATTATATGAAACATATATATATCTCATCACTGTCTCAACAAGCACTGTATCTCCAAAAACATTAACTTTACAGCAGACAGAAAAAAGTTTCTTGAAATTTTGTATAGGTTAATGCAACATGATTTCATTTTTGGGCCACTTTGGACCATTTCAAATAAAATAGTACAGTGCAAATGGCAGCTGGCAGTGTCAAGTAACATAAAACAAAAAGTAAGTATCTATTGTTTCTATGAATTTTCTAGGCCTAAACTTAATCCTGAGCCTGAGCTTTATATCAGTACAAAGTGACAGTTTTGTTCTGAAAACATACACACACATGTGCACACACACACACACACACACACACACACACACACACACACACACACACACACACACACACACACACACACACACTTATCCTGCAGAGGTCAGTATAGTAACACTGCATATCAAACACTTTTTCCTTCACAATTGTACTGGACACACTCACAGCACCTCTCTGAAATGACAGAGCAGCGCGCTGCAGAACTCCAGCCAGCAAAAGAAGTGAGTCCAGTTCCCCAACACTAACAGTACATTTACACAGCATATCATCTCTGTCGTATCAAACCTTGGGACTCTTCTTGTTTGATTGTTTTACACTATCTTTGCACTGTGTGAAAATTTCATGATGGATGGTCCAATAGAAATGGTCCAACATGATTGAGATTAAAACCTCATTACATTAAAGTTAATAACCTTTTTTCTTCTCCTCTTAAGTCAGCATTTTAGAGACAGTTTTCCTGCGACAACGACCGTACACTGCTTGACTCCTCAACCTGCCATTTCTCTCAGACGGAAGAATGCATCGCCTTAATGCCATCATACAGGCACAGTGTAAAAAGCTGATTTTATCTTCTCTAGCTGGGGGGAATTGTGCAGGTTCTTTTGTTAATTAATTCCATACCTGTCTCCACTCTCAAGTCTGGAATTCGTAACACATTGTGTGCTTGTAGATGCACCACCCAGTGGAGGGGCTAGAAGAGGTGAGTACGAGCTATGAAAGTCACTGCATCTCTCTCTCTCTTTCTCTCTCTCTCACCTTTATCTCAATGTAGTTTTCTTTCTCTCTCTCTCTCTCTCTCTCTCAGTCTGTCTGGTTCTCTCTCTCACTCTGTCTGTCTCGCTCGCTTGCTCTGATTTTAATTGCGAGGTGTAAAGTGGAATGGCTGCACTCCACGACAGTGCTAAGGAAGCAAGAGTGTCACTGAGAGTTGGTGTGTGTGTGTGTGTGTGTGTGTGTGTTTGGGGGGGAGGATGGTGGGTGACAGACATAAGAGTGAGTCCCCAAGGTGCTCTCCAAGGAGCAATAGATAAAGATTCCCTTGGGAAATTTTTCTCATTAGTCCTCAGACACAGTTCGGTAATTCAGTGGTGTCAGGTTACCATTTGTCATGAGACCAAAAAAAAGTCTCTTCTCCATGCTTTGCTTCTTTTATTTGGTTATGTCACCTCAATGGAAAAAAAATTATAAGCCTGGCTTGCATTCAAACAAAGGCCTCGTGCACAGTTTACATTGAGCGTGCTTAATGAAGGATGGCAAACTCAGTGTGTGATGCTTATCGGTTCGCGCTCATGATAAGACTGTCTGTAATGATTAAATATGAGCTGTTTCCGTGATCTCTCCGCGCTTACTCCCTCTTCATGACCACGGGTATTTTTTTTCCTCATTGGTCAGTGTCGACCGTGCCCACTTTAATTAATTTCCCAATGTTGTACTCCTACAAAGACACAAGAGAATTTAAATGATTTGGTCGAAAGTGCATTTTAATGAACTATGCTAGTTTCAAAATTCACAATTCACATCTCTGTCCATATGGTCACAAAAACCTACTTCTATCTGCCTATTTAGTATTTTTACAATCTACTCACACTAATGTTATAAGTTTCTGCCCTGCTTTTTAAATGAGAAATAATACAGGGCAGCCAAACACTATATCAGAGCAGTAACTAAAATGGCCCGTTACATTCTATGAAAAAAAAAATGAATTATGCATTTTTGGCATATAAACCCACAGAAAATGTAGTATATTACCTTTCAGTGCTCTAATGCTATTCACATCCCATGGTTCAAGTGCAAAGGCTCAGACAGCATGGCAGGGAATGCAGACAGTAGATCATAAGCAACAAAGCTAACCTGTGTTGGGGCAGTTATCTTCTAATACAGTATGTACTGTGTGAACAAAAGCCCTGCTCTGTGTTTCAAAAGTGGCCTGACTTTCGGACGTTTTTATTGCACTGTCCGCTGCATTAATTCTCACGCAACAAAAGGAGCCTCTGCATGTGAGTCACTATGCAGACAAAGCCAAACCAAGATAAATGAATTCCTGAGGATGCTCATTGGAAAGGCAAGATTTATATGTTTTACAGGAGAGCACACAACAGATGGAATGAAATGGTAAAGCGCCCCGTTTAGACCTGACCAGTGGATTGGGCAGCTCCACCCTGACCAAAAGAGGAGCAAAAAGAGGCCAGCTCTTTATAAATTCTGCATCTCAGTCAATACAGAATCCACTTGGAAAAGTCATTAAAAAATCACCACATTAATTTCCAGAATGAAAACACAAGTCTGTCATTTGGCAAGAGAATCACTTTTTCTGGACCTACAACTGCTACTGCACATCATTTGATGAATCCTCAGTCATTGCTTATTGGTCTGACTCTGTCTGACTCTGACTTGGTTTGAAATTCTAAGCTTTCAATTGTTTCATATTTTGAATTCATAAGTAGTTGCTAAAAATATATTGTTTTAAAGTGTTATTGACAAAAATGAAAAACAACGAAAGATCTGATTGGTATCGGATGTATTGTTGATTGATTGTTAAATCTTTTGGAACTATTTGGTCACATTATATGGTCAAATGACATGCATTGCTGATTTCTCTACAGAGGACACACTTCAGCACATTTTAATGCTGATTATTCTAAGTATTTTGGTGTATAATTTCTGTTTGCTGAACTGAATATAAACATAAAATGTGGGAGAACATCCCAGCTATAGGATGCAAGTAGCCCTACTGACAACATACATAGTAATGGTTACTTTTCCTTTTCTGTAAATTTGTTTTGCTTATCTACACACGTGAATGCACACACACACACACACACACACACACACACACACACACACACACACACACCAGACTCAGTCAAGTTTAGACCTGTAAGGATTGTGCCCACATATGGGTTTTATTCATTGTGCCTTTGTAGAGGCCTTATGGTAAACAGTGACCCATGCCATACGTTCGCCATGTTCAGAGCCTTCCCCTTTATGAGCGCTGGTAGGAACAAAAGCCCCATGTGTCATCTCACCAAACTCTGAGAGGCCACAGGGCCCTGAGAGCTGCTCCCAGACGGTCATTTAACTCCTCTTAACACGATGGCCAATGCAGATTGCAGCCGTGTTGCATAAGGAAGGTTATGCACTCAGTGCCGGAAGGTCCCTAGGCCTCATTGCATATTTAAAAAAATGCTGAGTCCCGGCCGGGGTCCGCCTGACCTGCCGGATCATCCTTCATCTGACCTTGAAGAAGGATGGAAGCCCCCTGCTGCTTTGACGTGAGATTTTCTCCCATATTACCTTGCCCTTTATTATTGATATCACGGAGCGGAGGGAAGTGCGAGGCCAGGCGCTCTTATTACACTAAAATGTCTAGAGATGCGCATAGACGGAGAGCTACGAGACCGGGCGGGAAAATAAGCCGGCCTGAAACGAACACTTGTGTTATTGAGAACAGAAAGAAGGGCCCCTGTGTTGTGTGGTAACTCAAGGCCATGCAGCACCAAGCTAGAATAACACTGGTGGTTAAAGCTAGCCATTGTTGATTTTATTGCCCAAGTTTAGCATACCCATGTCAATATTTGGACTGGGTTGAGTCTCGGGCCTCCCATTGCAAGCGGATGTGACCTTCCATTTTCCGCAGCCGTGCACTTCAGAAGCAGTCGAGGAACAGATAATGGCCAAACCAGATTTCACGCATAAGCTGCAAAGGTAGGGCGCCTCTGGAGGACAGAGTTATAGCAGCTTCAAAGCTAGTACCAAGAGTGAAGTGCTCCACAAAATGTAGCTCAACTGAGAATAAAATGTACTTGGGTTTAAATCAATTAATGGATCTATTTGCACACATAATAACCAAAAAAGTTCAAACGTCACTTATCATTCTGGCCAGTTCTGAACCCAAAAGGCTGAGGGTATCCTAAAAGTACTTGTATTAACAAGAGGCAAGCAAAAACACTTTCCACAGACCAGACAATGTGGAATACTGATGATCTCAACTATATTCACGATATATTGCATTATTAGCTGCCCCAGCCTTTTAAATATGAGCAATAATTACGTCCCATAGACGCTGATAAAATATTCCTCTAGTGAAGGTACAATAATGAACACACTGTAATGCATGGCCCCTTTTCCATAAACTACCTCTTAGAACCATCCTCCTAGTGCACTGCCTAACATCACCAATTAAGACAATGAAATGAAGTTTCTCTGGATAATGCACTTGCCATAAATGCCCTTTGTAGTGCATAGAAATAAAAGCCTCCATTATAGTGGGCAGAGGAAAATTTCTTTGTAGAGGAAAATGAAGGCTCTATGTGTGCCACAGTAAATGGGATAGGGGTGCTGAGGAAAGTCTAGCTAACTGAACGTCCTTGCAACGAAGCTGGCTGCTGACAGTGATAGTGCATATACCTTTAGAGGGGAAAAGGAAAAGGTTGAGGTCAGTGCATCTTATTTCACGCTAGATGAGGTTTTCAGGTAGCAGTGGGGAAAAGGAAGTGGGGGTGTGCTATACTGATTGCTGCCTAATTAGGGACTTTGATCCCCTAGGACATTTACTGTTGGCTCTATGACACACTCATTCACAGGCTGATATAAACAACAACACGTTCACACATTTACATGTGCAATCTCTGACAGAGCTGACACATTAACAACCATGTAAATGAACACAGAGGGGCTGCACAATATAACAGTTACAGTATTGCTGTTGAAATACAGTTATTGGCAAAGCTGGAACTACAGAGAGCAGAAATGTGCAAAAAGGCCATCTAATAAATCACACTTTGTATTGTGTACCATGAGCCTCCTCGGAAACAAGTTTTGGTGAATCAAGTCATTTGGATGACTCAACCAAAATAATTAGGGCAAAACTCTAATCAGCATCATATAAAGAAATATCAGACTCCTTTTTCTTTTTTAGGATTTTAGGATTAAAATCCTAAAAAAAGACTTTAATACTCACATGGATAAGCACATCATGCTAACAGATAACTGGACTAGACTATTTCCATTTGACCACTGGATTAGTCTTTCATACTCCATTGGATTTGTCAAGCAATAAAGGATCTTTTATGTTTCTTCTACCTGCTCAGAATCCTTACTGCAGGGTACTAATCAGTCTTTGATGACTCTTGTAGCTGAAGCTAATGGCAAATTCTTTATATTCTAGGTGAAGCCACCACCCATTTCATGATGCTGATGTGTTTGCTGCTATTTTTAGAATTGTGAGTGACATTTTTAAGAACTCTTCTGACAACTAGTGTTTTTGCACATATTATCACATTCACCAAAAAATAAGCAATGTTTGATCTGACATATGGCTGTGTATTACTGTAGGCATTTATCACAGTGTGTGAGCCCAGAAGCGCACAATATGGTCTTTCATTCAGCACAACTAGCATTAAAATACAGCTGCGGAAAAAAGTAAAAGACCACTGCAAAAATGCTCAGCTTCTCAGGTTTGATCTTTTCTGGATTTCTGTTGAATTTCTCATAATTTCGAAATATAAATGTTGTCATTTAAAGCATAGTTTAGCTTATTTAAAGGAAATCATAATATATAAACATACATAATAATAGAAATGAGGCCCTGTTTACAGAACAAATCTTGTGTTCAAGCTTACACAAAATGGCAATAATTATCTTTGACTAACTTCTAGTAGTGTTTTGCCATCCAACTGGTCACAGTGCAACAGGGCAGTTTTGATTACAGCAAGTTTTTTTTTTTTACACTTTTCCTCATTAAATAAGATTTGATTCAGGTGATCACTAATCAGTACCTCATAGGTACTGAGGTACTTGTGTATGAATTTAACAGACACTGGTCTTGAATGGTTGTCACACTCATAGAGATACTGATATAAAAACAAATTGCAGCATTCTTTTTTATTTTCACAGTACACTGTAATCCATCAAACGAAATCGTATTTGACCCTAAATGAGAGTCTAAGATTCAAGCAAGTGGTAAATATAGTTTAACTTCTAGTTCTTGGGCAAGACTATTAACACTTCATTCGGAAACCTCTATAATGTGATAAAACTATAGGTTA
The DNA here is from genome assembly GCA_037974565.1 of Clupeocharax schoutedeni. Taxonomy (NCBI): domain Eukaryota; kingdom Metazoa; phylum Chordata; class Actinopteri; order Characiformes; family Alestidae; genus Clupeocharax; species Clupeocharax schoutedeni. The sequence goes on from JBBPDH010000124.1 coordinate 20,034,690, forward strand.
CTCTGGATGAGAATGTCTGCCAAATACTGTAAAGGTACATACAAAATGGCTTGGGTTAAAAATAAGGAGATTTGTTCTGTAAATAAGAACTCAGTTTTGGACACCATTTCAAAAATCTAAAAACAACAACCCAGCTGTGCTAATACATGATGACATTTAACCAAGGACTCAGCAATGGGTCTTTAGTAGAAATCACAAGAAATATAATTGCAGTATGGTATTTTATCTGTACTGCACAGCTCAGCGTGTCAAATCACATGAGCCTACATGCACGGACAACACTTATACAAACACAGCGCGGCTGTCAGACACATGGCATAAAAAACAAATGCGGCTAGAGGAGAAGAAGGGAAAGGGGGGTTGGAAAGAAAAGGTTAATGCAGATGTGTGAGAGCACATGACAGCGCTTAGACCCCAGTGAGAGTGAGGGAGCACCAAAACGAGGAGTCCAGGGACTTTCATCTTCATATTCACTGGCCCCTTTTGTTTCCCCCTCTGTGCTCAAACTTCAAATTTATTGCTGGGCTTTTTTCTGAGGCAGGGATGACCTTGAGAGGACCTCGTAGTCATCTATTCCACTCAAACGCTACCTAATTAGCGACACCATGGTTTAGGGTTTGCTAAATCATGGGCTACAATAATCAAACCAAGCGCTGTCAGGGCCTGATACAAGCCACTAAGCAAAAGAAAAAAAGAAAAAGAAAAAGCCTGGTCTCTGTGCGATACTGCAGCAAAAATAATTACAGCCTCTCCATGCACACACTAATCTGAACTGGAGCAAAATACATGTTGAGGAAAAGGGAGGATAAAGAAGTAAAAAACAGTTAGAAAAAGAGAAAGTCGTAGAGAAAGAGTCACAGAGAAAGTAAGAAAGTAATAGTTAGGGAGAAAGACAGTAAGAGAGAACAGCAAAATTCAGAGACAGTGACAGAGAGAGAGAGAGAGAGAGAGAGAGAGAGAGAGAGAGAGAAACAAGTCTGAAAGAGAGAGGGACAGGGAGAAAGAGACAGAGAATGACGGAAAAGAGAAAAAGAGAGCGAGTGGGAAAGACAAAGAGAAAGAGAGAAGTAATTAGAAGCAGGTATTAGAGAGGAAGAGATACAGAGAACGAGTGAAAGAGAGCTTGTCCAAAACTGGTCCAGTTCAGACTTTCTGTCACTCTGCTCCTTTCTCTCTCTCTCTCTCTCTCTCTCTCTCTCTCGGTGACCTCGCAGAAATACGTCCATTGTGCCTATTGACAAGCAACATTGAGCGGAGCTTACACCAGCCATTTAAATCACTTACTCTCTTTCAGAGCCTTCCGAACAACAACCAGCACGCCGTCTCTTTTATTACTCACTTTCAGAAAGGAGAGGAGAAAAGAATTATAATATGCCAATTTAGCTAAATAATTACTGCATTTTACAGCTACGCCTACACAGCCTCCACTGGCAAAAAAAAAGAAGCAAAAAAAAGCTAATAATTCAATTTCTCGCTTCCTGTAATTGTCACCAAAGCACCTAAAGGTCATATCACTCACCCAGAAGAAAGGGAAAAGGCAGGCAGGGGCTTGAGTCATGCTCACGGGGGTAATTTAGTGAAGTGAGTGTTAAGAGGAACGCCGCTGTAATGGACTGGCGGAGCGGCTGTGGCCCTTGTGCTCTGTCTGGGAGGGGGGATGCGCCTTCTAGGGTGGCCATCTTGGAAGGCCGACAGTGAGCAATTGAGCGATTGTCTCAAAATGGAGCTGCTGTTTGCTTGGCGTGAACGGGGTGAAGCCCCAGTCAGCGGGCTTTTTTCCCACCCCTTCCTTATTTAATGGCGGTTGTAAAAAGCAGGCAGGCTAGCACGGCGAGGGCGGGCTGGGGTGTGAACTGGGCTTTGTGGTAATTGTCTAATACAGTGCTGGGTATTAAAGTCATCGAGTGCCAAAAGGGAACACGCCGGCGCTTGACCCTGAGCCACTTTGGAGTAATCTAGTATTCAATCCAGCGTGTAATGACTGTGAGGGGCTGTCAATCCTGCAGGATTTCTCTGGCTCGCCTTCGCCTGCCTTGCCTGTGCATGGCGGGGTCTAACCAGAGGGGCTGTAAGAAAGAGAAAAAGACGAGTGAGTGGCAGGTGTATCCGTATTTGCCCCATGTCCAGTTCCAGCCACCATCCTCCGGCCTCTAATCTCTACCAAGCACTACAGCCCCTCAGACTTCTCATGCTTCTAGGCCCCATCAGCCCAATGCCAGGAAAAAGAGAGGCAAAAGGGTTTGGGGCAAGGCTTTCCACAGTGCTTATGGCTGTTTAATACTAATGAGGGCAGAGCTGTTGCTTTAGGGAGGAAAAGTTCACACATGGCTGTTGAGACTTTTGCTTTCAGTTAGCTTAACCCTCGCAGTCGCCTCTGACCATTCAGATCGATAGGGCTCATCCAGCCACTCAATCGTCCATAATGACTGGGAGACCATCTTCCAGAGGTTTGTGCTGCCGAGGGCTGGACAAGTGCTGGGCTCGCATCCTAAATCACCCTGCTTCTCTGGAGCCTGAGCCCACATACACTGTTGCGCTTCAGAGTGTACTAGACAGAATATCCAGTAGTCACACTGGGGGAAGTCAATTTGCTACATCATAAAAATTCAACACTGGTGTTTTCTGCCCATTTACATCATTTGTTTTAACAAAATGCTAATATTACCAATAGTTATACATACAAAATGAATTGTGGCTTAATGTGTGTGTTACCTAAACCATTCCCAAAGCTCTCATCAAGGAAGTACAGTATTGTTATTTACTTTTGATAACCTGCTTTACCTAATCAGTCTGTACATCCAAGAGCGTCAAGATTTTAAGAAACATTTAAATACTCTTATTGCCTATTGTCCAAGATCTTTTTAGGCCTCAACAAAATAGCCAAACATTCTTGCTTTCCTTAATTTTTTTACCATGGAATCCCCTTACTTTTCCTCTCTGCAGTATACAAAAACCTCCATCATTCCCACAGCTTCAGCTGCTTCTTGTTTGCTATTAAAAGACCTTCACATTGCCTTCTCTTCAGCATATGAAAATATTTTCTGACTTTCTTCCTTGTTTGTTTATTTTATCACTTCAATTTTAAGATTGTGTAAGATCAATACTTGCATAAATATTTGGTTTTGCCTACAAGCATGATGAATGGATTCTTGTATCTTTTCTTTAAAAAAATGATTAGGCGGAATACATTGTGCTTTGATGTATGCAAGACTGTCAGACCTCAAGGAAACCCAGAATTTAGCTGCTACCTTATACTTGTTTTTTATGTCTTTATGCCATAATTTTCATTTAGTGGAGATCAGTTTGGATGGTCCGTTTTATACCATTGAAAAACTGTCATTCCTGACTTAATAGCAGAACTGATGATGGCACATGTCATACAGCAGCATGCACCTGTGTAAATGTTTCTTTGATGATAAAAGTCTTTCTTCCCATGCACAGTGTAAAGGTGTTAGCCACTGTGTTAGCCACTGTTTTATTCTACAATGTGCAGAATCTATTCATTTTTTAAAAGGGTACTTTCATTGAAACAGGTTATTGTCAATAAGTCTCAGGCATGGACTGCTGTCTGTATCTCCAAAAGAATCAACATCCAGTTTATTTCACCACAGCAGTGAAAGGAAAATGTTGGGAAAATCACTTGTTGGAATATCCTGCTAAATACCATAGCCATCAGAAAGTTGGCATAGGTGGAGACAGAGGTTTATTTGCAACAGTGGAATATCTGTTCTAAAGGGCTTTCAAATTTAGATTAGGAGCTGCTGCTTACACATTATTTACATCAGTCCATACACCATACATGGCTGGATTCTTTCTCTCGACACATCGCAGATTCACAAGATCTCAAAGATACACATCAAGTGAAACTGCATATTCAATCTACTGCTGTTCAGCGTCAATCATTCAGGCTGACTGTGTTTGAATAAAGCCTAATACAGAGTAGCCAATCAGAATAGAAGCCATTGAAAGTCTTGAAAGGCATAGTAACAGACAGCATTTTATTCCACAGGATGAAAAGAGGTTGTAAAACGACCTTAATTAATTCATTTAGACTTTATGAAAATGTGAACAAATATACATACATTTGAGCAGTTTTCCCCTTTTAAAGAAGGAGACAGGATCAACACATCAAAGACAGATGCTAGACGTAAACGTGCATGTAAGCAATCGTTTTTGACCGCCAGTGAACTCAGAATACAATCCTCTGATTTTATTGTCCATTAAAGTTACTGTTTCCTCCTTGTGAGGCAACAAAGAATGGATTAATAAAATCGTGATGAAAACATCTCCATTGAAATGTATCTACTATGTCTTGTAATAAAAATTCTTGGCAAAAAGGTGAATGTATGGTTGAAAATGAACAGATTTTATTATGGATTTTATTGGTGGCTGCAAGGTGCTGGCCTATTTGCCTCTGTTCTGACAAACAAGGCTCATTGGCAGCCGTACATTAAGCCCAGTTCCAGAGACATGGAAAACAGTGGGAAAGCAAATCAAACGCAGAGGGCCGAGGTGTCATCCCTTGTCCTCCCCCCGATCCATCCCTTGTCTCCCCCGACTGGCAAAGCGGCACCTGTCACACTGTTTGAGCAGATATGGGAGAAAAACAGTGGCACTTCACAACACTGTCATTCACATTCATAATACGCATTGCAGTATAAAGAGGGCCATTAGGGGCCCAACCTGGGAGCCATTAAATCATTTTAAATCGCTGTAACATCCCATTAGTGTCAGTGGTGAGACCACATAATAGTCTGTATTATAGAGCGCAGCAGTGCGGCCCATTTCGGCTAAATCACAGGCCCTGCCACCACTCCTTGTCCTGCACACCAGCGCCTCCATCCTGGGACACGCGTGCCACCACCATCTCTTGGGGCTCCCCTCAGCGTGCTATCAGTTATCATCACACGCACCTGCGGATGCTGTGATGCTGCAATGAGCTGATCCCTGCCAGCACGGTCTGCTACAGTGTACCGCCTGTTGAACTAAAAGTTACCGGTACCTCTTACTGTTCAGGGACAGTTTGGAAAACGGTCTCAGCTACAGCTCAGAGGTAAATAATATTAGCATTGGCCGTGAGAAGTCACAGTTATAACTGACAGGACACGGTAATTTTTTTGTACTTGAAGCCAGGAAATTTCTAAATGTTCAGTGACAGATCACTGCATTTGCATTCATAAGCAGGAGAGTGCAAAAGTTGTGGAAGATACCGTGCGGGTTTACTGATACAAAAAAACCCCACATTCTCTATAGAAAACCCACGTCAGCACTTTTAATTCGTTCAACATATTTTGAAAAAAGCTGCAATAATTAGAAAAGATTACAAAGAATTACTAAAATATGCAAAAAAGTTCATAATGGTTTAAGTTTAAATTATTTATCTTTTCTTTATACTATAGAATAAATGTCAATGTCTCTATAAATACTGCATCCCTCAGAATTATTGGGACTTTTATTTAACATGAGTGAAAAGGCTGATGACTATTATCTGTAATGTAACAGAAAATCTATAAAGAAAATCTTTATGTTACCCCAAGAAAAATGTCACAAGCGATCCCAAAATGTTTTTTTTCCCAAAAAATGTGTCCTTTCCTGTGAACATTCCTTATGCCAATAGAATAGCACTGAGAATAGAAAATACAGAATACAGAAGAAGGGACTTTTAACCATTGCACAATGCCAAATCTCTCCAGATCTTGCAGAGTCCACGCTTTTCTCTAAGACTAAAGGTGAAACCAAGAAAAAGGTTTCACCAAGAAAAAAAATACAAAAAACTTCGTAACTATCACTTTTTAATTGATGTGAAACAAAAAATGCTAATTTCTCTCCTGATTTTAGCTTCTCAATAGCGTTACAGTTGGTCAAAAACGTGAAACAGTGCCTCCAACTGCAGTGAAACAGAGAATTTCAGTGAAATATGTTTCACTAGGATCCCCATTCATTTAAATGTAAATGGTAAATAAGTCACGGGTGGGACTTAGAGTCCAGCGTAGTGTTCCACTTCAAAATGACTGACATAACACTGTGGCCAATCACCATGCTTGTTTTCACTTCCTTCTATTTTATGCACTGAGCACTTATCTCAAGTGTGAGACTGAAGCTTCATACATAACAAAACACGTAACATATTATTTACTAGTATTATATTCATCAGTTCTGTACGGTGGCCCTGAAGGGCAAAACACAACAACATTTCAGAAAACACAACAACATTTGAGAAAACACGACGACATTTCAGAAAACACAACATTTCAGAAAACGGAAAGGGTAGGACCACCCTTCTTGTTTGTGATTGGACAGTACCCATGTCACTCAGGACAGACCACAATTCTTGTTTGTGATTGGACAGTACCCATGTCACTCACGACAGACCACATTTCTTGTTTGGGATTGGACAGTACCCATGTCACTCACGACAGACCACATTTCTTGTTTGTGATTGGACAGTACCCATGTCACTCACGA